>PNEQ01036546.1:0-18835 GCA_003012365.1 Medauroidea extradentata | reverse complement strand
AACCCATCATTCGCCTGGAGTGATTTCGGGAAACCATGGGAAACAGGAACAAGGATGGATGGAGTCGGGAATCGAACCCCATAGATTCCTTCAACGTGATACACTTTCTCCACCTCACTCGTTCCCGACTCCACCCATCCTTGTTCCTGTTTCCCATGGTTTCCCGAAATCACTCCAGGCGAATGATGGGTTGAATCCCTTGATACTGGTCATGGCCGATTCCTTTCTCGGTTCTCTGACATTGTTCAGTTCTTTGTGTTACTGTATCTAATGATCTTAGCTGTTGATGACATGTTAGGTCTCCATTCTCTCCTTTCCCTCAGACATAGCAGTCGGTACGGCAGCCAGCCATTCAAGCGTGTATGCCGTGTTGCCTACGTAGTAAGAACTGTCTTACTAAAGCCCACTTTCAACGAATCTTACACGAAAAAGGTTGGTCCTACGCATTTACAACAAGGCGACCTTTTTTACTTTTGACGTGTTTCTCTAGTAGGCTAGATAACCGTATTAAAAGTTCGTAATTCCTGATGGTAGAAAAGTGGCATGTAATAACAGGGGTAGCCTCCCTAGTATTTTGTATTAAGGTGCAAGGTATTGATGTGATTCTATTGTGTATTTCAAGGTCCCGGAGGTATAAAACAATGCTCAACTTGTCATTATTAAATTCCTCTTCATTTCCATTATTTTACAAAAATACACTTACAATCTTCAATGATTAAGGGCTCTTACCGCCCTTAATATTAGTTTTAGGTACAAAGTGTTCCGTATATTTTCTACATGATTTTTATAAGGAATCACTTCCAGAAGATTGTCGGTCGAATTAAGCCCCACCTTGTATACAGCCTGTCACTGGATGTTTAGGAAGGGAAGTACTCAGAACTGATTGCTATACGTCGTAAGGGGATGGAACAGGAAGTTAAGCTTGTTGGTTTGAACGAGAACGGGAGCCTTGATTCTGGAAGGTTGAAAAATTAGTTAAAATGGTATGATATTAATAAATGATAATGCATAGTACAACTAAACAGAAAATGGTGTGTTCCACACAAATTTGCTCTGGCGGTACATAAGGTCACTTCACTGAGCCACTAATATAAATTCGAAGAATGCCACCTGATAATTTATCGCCGCACACTTAGAAAAATAAATAAATACGGATGACGGACGGAGGTAGGAGTGACAGGATGGTTTGGATTCCTTAACTGAATGTGTGAGGAAATACTGATGTGTTAATCATATCTAATGATTTACTACCGCGAATTATCCACATTGCAGGAACAAATCTCGAGAGAGGATGTTGCAACAGAATGTCTGTTGCCAGAATGACGAGAGCAGTCATTGAGCAGAGATAAATTTCATTAGACTGTATCAAGGACCGATCCATACACTATGGGCTAATACGAAACAAATCTAGAATTTGTGTATGTAAACATTGTTTTGATTTACTAAATATGAAAGTCTAATTATAATATAATTTACTTATATTGATCTTTTTACATACCATCGAACAGCACAAGGCCTTGGTTGTCTGTGGCCTTGGGAGAGGGACGCACGTGAGGGGAATGGGGAAGGAGTCAGCCAGGGCCTGTTTAAGATCTCGCTATTTAATTTTGCAGTGGTTTCGGAATTTTTTTTCAACGCAAATTAATACATATATAAAAAATTCATTCTGGCAGTTTGTATCTAAATTTTTTCTGTTGCTATACACCAAACGGATTTTTAGATTTTTACCCTTGAAATAGTACATATTTTGTTGCCAGAATTAAGCAAAAATAATTTTTTTGCTAGCAAACTGTACATTATTTTAAAAACACTCTGGCAAAATTGTGCATTGTATGACTGTACACAACCTCAAATTTTTTTCAAAGCATTTGGTTAACATATATTAGAGTTATTTGCAATTGTTTGAAATAAATGAAAGATCATAGCCTTAAAGAACCATCCCAATATTCGCCTGGAGTGATTTCGAGGATTCCTGGAAAACCGAAATCACGATGGCTGGAACCAGGGATCAAACCGGAGCTCTCCCGAATGCGAGGCGTTTTTACCAATATGCCATCTCGCTCGATATCATGTATTGATTTTTTAAATAAACAATTTTAGCTTACATATCCCCGGACAAGGCATTGAATGCTATAGGTGAAATGAGTATAGTGGAATGTGAGACGCGTACCTTGTCCACGCCCAAAAAAAATTATTCCCGGACCACTTTTGGACCACATCTATTTCGTAAAGTGATGCTTGTAGCTGGGGTAGTTAAACACTATGTACTTAGCATACCGTTACCACTGTCCAGCTCTTACTGGTGTGGTGGTCATGATGGTAACGGTGAGCGGTTGCCGATGTTGATGTTGCAGAACTTGCAGGCCGGATGGTGAAGGTACAGGAAGACGAAGACATGCAGGCGCAGGCGTCCTCCGTCGCCGAGTCGCCGCAGCCTCCCAGCAGCAGGAATGGTAAGCCACAGCACCACTTCCACCCGCTGCACCCCCTCCACCACCACCACCATCACCAGCACGGAGTGATCCACCAGCACTGGGCGCTGCCCGCCTCCAACCTGGCCAACTCGCCGCCAGCCCCCACCTTCCACTTCGGCCCCGGCTTCGAGCACCCACCGTCTTCCTTCTCCGGGGAGCAGCAGGACGCTCCCTACGTCGTGCACTTCCACGTCGACCCCGGGGTCACCGTCAGCTTCCAGATGGGCGACCAGCTGCAGGTCATCAAAGGTAGGGAGCTGCCGTCACTTGCCCACCTACCTGCCTGGCCACTGCACATTCTTGGTTGTTTCAAGTGGGGTGGCGCCCACCCCCCACCCGACCCTCAAGTGTATGTCCTACACTGCCAGTGTGTGTCCTGTAGCAGTAGAAGTACATTCCTGGCACGGTCACGCTGCATTTTGGTTTTGTCAGATGGAATACATCTTCTGTAATCTTATTATTGCTGCGATCGACGTGTTTTAACTACTATACCATCGTAAGCCGTCTTAGCTGAATCGTCAAAGTTAGAAAAGATCGACTAAACGTTTACTGCGCAAATTGTTAATATATGAAGACAGCAATAATTGATCTACTCAGAAGACACTGTGGCGTCAAGGAGATAAGTACGGGGTAAGTGTTAGTTTGGTAGCTGGCTTAATTTATATTATCACTTCTGTAAGTGTATCTGCATGGTGTGGTATGTGCTGGATTTCCATTTTCCCTTGTGATGAATTTTCCAAACAACCTTGTCCTGTCCTAATCTAAACACATGACTTCGCTTTTCTGTTTAAATTATGAAAATTTTATAATGGAATGTTAGTTCTAGCTGATATAATAGCATAATCGAGTGTTTTTGCATGCAGGTTTGTAGATGACGTTTCATGCCGTCAAAAGTACAATTATTGCCGTCTCGAAAAATGAAAATGCTTTTTCGGGCTCAGATATTGAGATGTAGACTGCATGAGAGTTAGGTGGCTTTTGGTTATATCGAGTTGAAATCGGTATTTTAATGACTAGTGAGTTGTATTCACGAAGAGCTGCAGATCCTGGAAAACAGTCAGCTGTAAGTATAGCATTCAAAAAGTACTGCGAAATCCAATATAAAAAATCGGCTACTTAATTCTGCAGGTTTACGTAAGCTATTATGGAAAAATTTTAAAATACCAGCCCTAGATATAGAGTTTTTGGCAATATGAGGAAATATATCTAGAGTTACGCGTTCGTTTAGTATTTTCTCCCGAAACAACGTGTACAAAATTTCATCAGAAGTAAATATTTAGAAACGCGCCACCTGGCGAAATTTTTGCTCACAAGTTGATGATAATTATTTTCTTAGATTACTGTTTTTTCGCCCTTCCGAAAAAGTCTAGATTTTATATACTATGTTTAAAGCGTATTTTTATGTTATGTCTCAAAATAACTTTGCAGCGTTCGTAATAAAAAATTTCTGAAAGAATAAAACCATTTAAGAAACTCTGCCAGTTGGTTTTTGTTACTTAATTTGTAAAATGTAATTTTAAAATTTAACTTGCATTTTAAAAAATTACTTTTTTTTAATAAATAATGGCAATAGTACTTAAGAAATTGTACGTATAACACTTATTGTTGGAAAAAGTTGATATTTAAAACGATCCCGTTGGATATTGATTTATTTTTATCATTGATTCGTGAGTTAAACAGTCACCGTGTTTTTAATTCCACGCAACTAGGTCTTCAAACTCGATTACTTACAACAGAACCATTTTATCGTTATGATCCCGTTCATAAGGGCCTTGTTGGAGGCCTTTCATCTTGCCATCTAACACAGCTGTGATATTTCTTTAATTTTGCAGGGGTTTCGAAAATATTCTTTAACTCAAATTAATTACTATATCAAAAATTCATTCTTACAGTTTTAACACTAATATATCATTGTTTGTATTTAAATTTTCCTGTTGCTATACATCGATCGGATTTTTAGTTTTTTTTTTTTGTGCCCCCCGAAATGTCACATATTTCGTTGTGAAAATAAGTCAAAATTAAGCAAAATAATTTTTTGCTAGCGAACTGTACATTATTTAAAAAAAAAAAAAAAGCTCTGGCAAAATTGTGTATCGTATAACTGTTCATAGTCTCAATTTTTTTTTCAAAGCATTTGGTTAAAAAAAGATTTGAGTATTGGCAAATATTTGAAATAAATGAAAGACCATGGCCTTAATGTTGGTGTTACCGGAAAGTCGAAAAATATATATTTTTTTTAAATTAAGAGCTGCAGAGGCCAACTATATATTGTTCTTAGGATTGCCTAATTAGAGAAGAAAAAATGTGTTGGCGAGATGTAAGCCCGCGGGCCGCACAGAGGAAACGCGTTCCATATAGCACACTGTCCGTAATGTACCTACTCCGTTTAAAGTCTTGCCAATACAGCACACTGCAGTGGTGCGTTGAGGATATCCTTCTGAACGCTGTTGTTCCAACGAGTGGTGCCACTCGACGTTCGCTTCTCTCGCCTACGAGGCGTTTCGCCCCTAGCTGTTTTTCTGCACCATGCGTGTTTATCACATAACATTTCAGGGTGATGACCGCTTTAGAGATAAAAGCCAGCACAATACATATCTCGCCTAAATTATTCTGAATCAAATCTCGCACGCATGTTAGCAATTCATAATGTGTAGAGACAAGAACAATTCGCGGGTTCACTGACGTTAGGGCTAGCCTTCAAGAATATCTGTGTATTCAGGCAGACAACTGTTGTTAATTAGCTGCTCGCTGACACAGTGAAATGGGCCCGCATTTAGTTACATTGTTATTGTTGGCTCTTCCACTTCAGGGTGGTATCAGATAAGTCGACGGTCAGTTGTGAAAGTAGCACGAACTGACAGTTGCTGGAATTCTAGCTACGGCATGAAAGAAAACGTGAATTTTAGAGTTTATAAATTCGTTAATTAAAGCGCTTTTCTGCACGAGTAGTAGTTTGTCTTAAAGCGAATACTGTTATACATTCAAGTAACCTGTGACTGAAAGTATTCTATTTTCATTTTCCCCAACTTCTAGCAAATTCATAATTTCAAGAATGTATTTATTATATTTTTACATGCTTTTATTTAACTTGCAACGTTCGTTCGTATGTATGTAGGTTGTCCGTTTCAAAATTTGCAAACCATTTTTTATCTACTTGCTGGTATCCGATTGAGGTGAAATTTGGCATACTTACGCAAGTTCGGTGCCAATGCATTATTATGGTATTATATTACATATATATTATTAAAAATACGTGAACTAAAAAATCTGTTACGGATTTGACGAGTCCGTAGTTGCCTAGTGAGACCGTTTTGTATAGAATTGAAACGTTTTGTTACAAAACATCGGTTCACTCTAACAACTACTGATTGGTCAGAACAGTTATATAAGTACTTCAAGTCGTTACGTAAAGCTTTTAGTTACATTCTCATCCTCATTGATAATGATATGACATAAAATACAATACGTACTTGCGAACGCACGTTCCGGAAGTGTGGGTGAATGTCTGAAGTCCTCACAAACTCCGTATACCTACAGTTGAAACTACCAGTTTTGTTTTCAGGACATGTAACTACATGCAGTTAACCACAGTGGCCACTCTAAAAGGCACCATGTGCATGCAGTTTAATAATTTGTCTGTGTTCCATGCACAAATTCTCTTAATACTGCATCATATTATAATTGTACGTAGCAGAAAGAAGGAGAGTGCCTTGTGGCGGACGGTAACTACTCGTGGATATTGGCAGACTGGGCAGCCTCATCCAGAGGCTCGGTCGACGATGATAGGGTCGGGAGGCTGTCAGTCGCAGGACGCGCGGTCCCTCGCCGCAATATGCCCCCCGCGCGGCGCCGTTATTGGATACTGGTCGATGTACAGCTCTAGGTCGACGAGCCAGTGGATGGGGTTACAGCCGTCGCCATTCGCCCCCGTCCTTTGTGACGGTACTTCGCCTCCCCCCTAACCTTTTCGGCCGTATACCGTGACGTATATATTTATAGTAGGTCTGTTCTCTAGGGCTCGTGCACCACTGTACCGAAGAATCAATACATTATTTTCATACTTATATACCCATATGTATTATATATATATACACGCCCTGATTTTTTTCGCAGCAATAAATATAACGCTCTATTCTCGCTAAAATTGCAATTTTTTTTAAAATGTAAATGTTGTGATTTGTAAATAATAATTGTGAATATGAACTGAATATAGCAGTTGAACTCGGTGGTTATCGACGTGTGGCCGAAATGAGTGCCACACTTGCGGTCATAGTGGCGATTGAAATGATTTAGTTGGCAATACGACGTCGACGTAGTCGTACGTTTGGTTCGGGCGGCTGCCCTTTTTTGCTAATCGAAACAGAACTTTTGTAACATTTTAATTAGGTAAGTTTCTTGCCAAAACAGGAAATAAGAGAAAATGTTATTTTTTTTTACGGGGAACTGCGCATTACCTTGCGAAAAGCCGTCATGCATTTTTAGATAGTATGACCGCACACACACGCAAATGTTTGGCCTGGCTGCGCTGCCTGCATGGTAGAATAATGTTATGCGCTTAGGAGGTTTAGAGGCGAAGAAGCTGTAATGACAATCTTGACGCGTTCACTAAATGCCTCGTCGCTACTACACGTCTGAAATATGACAATACGATCGTACGTGTGCCTTACATAAATATTAAATATAATACTGAAGTTAGGATAGTTTGTCTCTCTGTCACCATTTTATGAAAAAGCAAATACCAGTAGTTACAATTAAGTTAACACAAATCGCACGTAACTGTGCAAAGTACAATGCTTCTATACAGACACATCAGTAGTTCCTCGAACTATTCAGTTATTATACGGAAATGAATCATGCATGCATTAAATGTGAAAGCAGCCTCTCAATTCACTATCTTGACGCACCAGCTGCACACGCTGTGAATCCACTCCGCGTTTGCATAACGGATTCGTGGAAATTCACTGTGCGAACATACCGAATGATTAAAAAAATAACCCAAATGACAACTTTTAATTACAGAAAATAGTTTTTTTCGCTTGTAAATTTTTGATTTATCTAATAAATTACCGAAAATAGCGCATTGAAGTGCAGTCCATAACGCGTTTTGTTACCGGACAGGTTTCAGATTTTTAATGAATTGCATCTGTGCCGTAAACGGATCACGACCCGACCAACGGAAACATTACGCAAATAGTTTCAGGTGTGCATTCAACGGCCGTAGTCGTTCTTTCCTCGGCTCGATATGTGTACGTGTAACATTGTGGGTGTACCTATGGAGAGAGAAACAACCAAATTGCCTTACAGAAACAATCGATGAAAACGAAACGCTGGTCCTAAGCAGAGGAAAATGTTTGATACAGCCAGCCATATATACGTTCATAATTAACGTAACTATGTTATTCAGTCGAAATACGTGTTTTCCGGACTAACCCCAATTTTTGAGACAACTAAATATGCTAGGCAACCGAATACTGTATTTGATTTATTCAACTGTAAGACGCTTGTTTGGTCATCTGCAAACATAGGCCTATATACGTGACTCATTTGAACAGTCGGTATGGTAGGCCTGTGTATGTTTGGGCGATAGGTTGGCCACTGCTTCAGAAAGACATACGTCCTTACTGCAGCTGGTTACCGAGCATTGGTTCATGTGTAGTTGCAGCGATTGTTATTGGTTCACGTGGAACAACTAAACTATGGCGCAACTCAGACTGGCAAGCATCGTGCCTCTCGCTAAGTGAATTCACTTAATTTTCCACTCCGTGTGGATTGGTTGCCTTGATGTACATTAATCTACCCGGTTTGTGACACCAAACACCGAAGAAAGTTCTCGGCCAACATCATTGTGGCGACTCCGTGCAGAGGGTCTTCTAGGAAACTGATAGTATACTCGTTAAATTGTAACACATAACTTTTAAGACCACAGCATCTCTGCACCAGCTAACTTACTGGCACACTGTGTGAGCAGCCGCGTATTACGCGATCACAATACTGCTTAGGATGAACGCGCATTTTTCCGAGCACCGATAGTACTTAATATATTATGTAGGTCTACACCAAACATGCCACGCGTTGACAGTGCTGCGCAGTTTGCCTAGCACCGATTGTACTTATAGATGGCGTGCTCACAACTTGCCACGCGCCGACAGTACCGCGCAGTGTGCCTAGCGCCGATGGTACTTTATCGATGACTTGCGCGCAATATGCCACGCGCCGACAGTACAGTACCGCACCGCCAAGCCCTGATCGCCGAGGAAGTGGTCGTCACGTTATTAGGCATCGCTAGCATGCCTCCGGCTCGCTGAAAAGGCGTGTCCCGATTCGGGTCACGTGCTTTGAAAGGGTTTCCCCGGTGTTCTCCTCCACCTGGCGGAGCCCCTGGTGCGAATACTAATGGGTGATTCCTTCCACCAGTAACGTAATAAATCTGGAATGTGTGACGTTCGTGAGGTATGAATGACGCAGCACTTTCGTGCAGTTGTAGGGTGGCATCGTCACGTAAACGCTATTGGTAAACCAGCAGTGGAATTGTCTAGAGAACGTTTGTATTTGTCAGAGAATTTTAAGTTGTGTTTAATGGAATTTTTCTAGTGTTTGTCGAGTTTATAAGCTGAGGAGTAGAAGTTTATTTTTAATTCGTAATTTGGTTGTTCTGTGAAAAACTTCGATAAAGATGCTGTAGCGATCGATATAAAGTAGAAAAATTGTTTGTTACCAGAGACCGGAAATATTCACGGGTTCACTGACCTGTAGGCTAGCCTGCAAGAACTGAAGCAGACGGCAGATGTTCATTAGCTGCTCGCTGTCGAAGTGATATAGGTATGTATTATAGTTACAGTTTTATTATTGGCTCAGATACTTTCATGAGGTGTCAAATATGTAAAAGGATAATTGAACTCTACAGTTGTTGGAATTCGAGCTTGCGCCCAAATGAAAACGCGAATTTTCTGGTTTCCGTTTATTACTGTATAAAAATAAATATCTGACACAAAACACTGATGGTTGCACAACTTTGTATCAAATGTCTTTTGTGCACATCTGCGGCTCTGATTCGTGGTTATTGATGTAATTTATTTGTGTAGTGGCGTATCGAGTAGAACTCAAAAGACGTTGCGAATGTGAAAAATATCAAATCATTGCCCTTGAAGCAGAGACGTAGATGCTCACGTAAGGCATGGAAACAAAGTAATGCAGAAATATTTTCGCAAAAAACATCATGGAATCGTGTGTAACCTCAATATTGATTAAAATACCAATCCTGATTCATTTGATCTTATTGGTCATCGACTTCGTGTGGGCGTGGCTCCATTGTCCGCTTCCTTGCCTTAGGGGGAAGCCTGGATCACCAAGCTAAGGATTCGTTGGCTTTATTTATTCCGAGCTGTCCATAAGAAGTCTTTCATTAGACTCATTATTGTTAGTCTTTGCGATGAAACACAGTCGTCTATCTCGTCCAACATACTCTTGCCCCTCGTTTTAAGTGTTACCTGTTGTTACGACTGTACTCAGCTCGACAAATAATAAAATTCGATATTTTACTAATATAAAACACAATTGCAAGTGGATACCTTATGCGGTGTGTCACAAGTTACATTTTTCCGTTTACTTCGCCCTTGTTGAGTTACGAGTCAGTGCACTGTATGATGCTAGCTAATTCGCATCTAATAGAGGACTTTATAAAACTCAGCTAAATTTCCTATGTCTTCTGGTTTCGTACGCTCTTAACTAATTAAAAATTTCAGTTTGTCACAGTTGTCACGAAACCATTCTCTAAATTTTATGTATAAACATTGTAACCTACGCATCAGTTACCCTTACGAAGAGTGTGTACCGGTTTCGTATTTCCATGTTTGACGCGTAGGAACAGTGGAGCGATAAGAGCCAGAGTACTACGCTCGACGAGAAGTAAATGGCCTCTATTTACAGCGCTCCAAACTAGCGTGCAAGGTTTTCTTTGTAGTTTTTTTTTACAATGGGACTTTAATCGGTGACCATGAAATTTTATTTTTTGATAGTGCAGAAGTAACGGTCAGGGCATACATCTCGTTACGGAGTAATATCCGTAGTAAAAAAAACTGTGTTTATCCGTTTTGAGAGGCCCGAAATTCATGTTTCTAACACGCGTGAATTTTTAAAATTATAGAAGCGTAGTTTCATGTGTGTTGTTTTCGTAGATAAACGTTACCAGGATAAGTTACGCGGTTTCGCGTAAAAAAGAATACGCGTGACACTCTGCAACAGTGTCCATGCTCCAGGCGAGGACTTCTCGTAATCGTTACAAGAGGTTACAGTGGCGAATAGTTCCAGCATTATACATTCTGGTGATACTTAAAACCTGCATCCACTTATCATGACGTGCGTGCAACGTAATCGTGGCAGGAAGCTGTATTGTTCCAGCACATGAATAGTGCATGCTTTTGGTATTTTAAAGCAGTTTTGTCAGCCACATGGTCGTAATGCTGAGACCCACATGGGCTTAGAGAACAAAAGATATACGACGCATAAGTGGATGCCGTCTCAGCTTACTCTTTCTAGTGTGAATGTAGTATTGCACGCGTCAGAGAGAACCACAACAAATACTAGGTCTACAACATATCATGAAATTTAATGCCATTTTACTCTGCCGTCCCGGTCTCGTCGGTTGCCATCGTCATTATATATATATTTTTATATTACATATAACTTTTGATAATCCAAAGTGAAATGAAAATTTTTTTGATTATGTGAGTTACTACAGACATATAATTTCAATGCGCTATGTCGTTATAGTATTTACTGTTCGTTGCATAAATAGTCACTCTAGCTGCCATAAACTTGGGCTATCATCGGTTGGGATTAGTTTATCCTATTCTACTGGATGGTCCGAATGTCTTGTTACCTAAATCTGGAGAATGGGATGTACACATGTAGACGTTATGTCAACGTTCGTATGAAAAATTCACGTTTTTGTAATGAAATTAAGTTCCAAATAGATAACAGATATTTACAGACATTAACTGCAGAAGGTATGTGTGAACTCCGCAGATTTCGTGACACAGAATAATACGTCTCCACGGATTCAAACACCTTCCACATTGCACGTACTTTTGTCAGTTTTCTAAAACACGATGCATGTGTAAACGTAAATTTGGTTTAAGAGGGCGTGGTACATAATGCAACGGGAAAAACGTTAATGCCAATTTGCGAAAATTAAACAATAGCAATCCTAGACAATAGTATTAGCCAACGTTTTAAACAAAATAGTTTCCAGTGTTACGAACTTCTGAGGCACAATCTCTGACGCCCGGAACCTCGTGCATTTAACTGCAGCGCAAGAGATCACGCGTAACGAATTAGTAATTCTGGATAAATATTTACTCACAAAGTTGGCAAATACCATTATCTAGGATTGTCATTGAGTATTTTATCCATATTGGCTTTGAAATTAAAATTTAAAATTGAAAAATTGGAAAAAAAAAATGAAAGCGTAGAAACCAATTTTTTAAGCGTTTATTTATCTACCACGCACTCCTAACACGCACGCACACACACGCACACATACACATGTATGGTGTTCCTGAATAATGTTCAAAGCTCTTCGTCACGTTGTAGGGGGCGCGAAGACGAGTAAAATTATACAATACACTTAGGGTCGCAGAGGCTGGGAAGTGCCCGTAAATTGACCCACAAATTGTGGTCTTCGAGGGTCGCAATCTGCATAGAAATAGCAAAAGATCGCAGTAGCAAGTCAACGCGTGAAGTGGGCCGAGCTATCAGTGCGGCTAGCAGCGGATGTGTATCGATCCCATCGCCCCGAGATTATTGCCGGTCGGGGTTTCTTCCAGGAATCTCGCATGTTGGACTCGTATGCGGTGATATCGAAGTTACACGGGATATCACAGGGAACTGCAGTTTGCTCTGTCCTTTCATTTCGCTAGCTCCATAATCACCTGAGTCACCCATATTCGCAGTGGTTGCTATTTTATGCTATTTTAACGCAATTTGGAACCCTCGAAACCATAAATTGTGGGTGCATTTACGGATACTTTCCACTATCTGCGATCCTAAGTGTACTACAGTATACTCCCGATTATCCGTGGGCGGATTATCAGCGCAAAATATTTCACTTTAAATAGCTGAAAAAAAGTTGAAAACATTTTATTGAAAACAAATTGGTTATTTATAAATACTAGCTGTATTTACTCGCATAGTGTTAACCAATGTTATGCTCGCAGCCGTATTTTGAAAGGCTTGAAGAAGATTTAAGTCTTTTCCAGCAGTCGAAACAATTAGCTCCGCGCATGAACGGACTAACGAGATTTTTATCTTACATAAATAAGGTATCCCTGATTTTTTTTATTATTTGTGTTTTTAGATTATAAGCGCACACCCTTTAATCATTTATGCGAGTAATTGAGTGTCTACTGTATTAAATTGCTGCCTTATTGCTGGAACGAATTGGGCCCTTTTTCTTTCTACTGAGATCTAAGAAAGGGTAAAAGTGGATTATCCGAGGCATCGGCCCCCTCCATTAGTGCGGACAATCGGGAGTTAACTGTATATAATGTTACTCGTCTTCACATCCCCTACAACGTAACGAAGAGCTTTAAACGTTATTCAGGGACATCACACACAAATATAATATATGCTTTCATTGCCTCTTAGCCATAAAGCCATACCGGCGGCCGGCCCCCATGGGCGTGGGAAGAGATCACGCTCTATCACACAGTGAACTTAGCTAACATACTGTTGGGACCACCAAACCAACACCTGACCAAACCCCTTGATGGAACGCTGAACTGCGCCTCCGACCACCTCCCAAAGGAACAGCATAGGCTAGCGAGAAAGCCCAAGAACACCCATCTCAGAATTTCGCCCATTGTTATGCCTCCCAACTGAGATCTTTAGCTCAGCCGCCTCATGGTTTGACCTGGGGGCCTATCTAATCCCTAACAGACTCACCGAGCCTGCTTCAGTTTTAACGTATAGGGGCAACAAGACATTCGGACCAACCTGTAGATACGAAGGGGGGGGGAAGAGATTTTAGTAACATCGAGGTCTTTAGCGCTGGTGAGGGGTGGCATGAGGTGAGTATGGTGAAGCACCGGAATGTAAGGGCGGGGGAAGCGGGAGATCCCCGAGAAAACCCGTCGACCAACGGCATCGTCCGGCACGATTCCCACATGCGAAAATCCGGGGACCGACCCCGCTGGGAATCGAACCCGGATCGCCTGGGGGAGGCGAATGGTCTGACCATTCGGCCATCGTGGCCCCCTGTACTTACGATGGTCTGGCCGAGTGTAAGCCTTTATGACTTCTGCGTGATTAGGCGGACCTCCGCTTGCAGACTTGTGGCGCTAGGGGCGTTATCCGCTAATGGATAGTTTTAATTGGCCAGTGGTGAGTGATAGTAGCAATCATGCACTCGCCATGTACTTCCTTCCGCGCCGGCTGCTGCGATATACGCCTCAAGCACTGCGCCAGAAAAAATGCCAGCTCCCCAGAGTGTGGAGTTCCACGTTATAACTGCCATTATAACTTGCGCTTGCGACAGCTTGTATGTCTGCGCCTGTCCGAACGCTTTGCTTGTAGTGGCTGATCTGCTGACTGCCATCGTGGAACCAACATAGATTATGGCCGCGGCCTACCACATGCGCCCATGTTGCTGTTGTACGAAAATAATGTCGTCAAGAAACCGTCCTTATCAAAAACGCTGTTTCTATAGCTTTCAAAATGCCGTACTTCAAAATGTATTAACCGGGTTTACACGAAACTCGGTTAGGAACGTGTATTGAATTTCGCTGCATAATTTTCACTTGTAAAATTATAGGCCTGTGGTTACCGTATAAATATTAGTGGGAGGGAATCTTTTCACGCGGATTCAGCCCTGGTAGCCGGCGCCTAAACGCGGCCGCCTGGTGAAGGGCGTGTTTGTGAGCGTGATGTGGAAATAGATAAGGCGCTACGAGCGACGTCGGCCGGCACTTGTATTGTGATATCGCCTCTACGACCAACGCCGTAAACACACGTGCAGTGTTCCCGCCGTAACGATTTCACTGTGAGACTTTAAATTGTCTCTCTTATCATTTTTTGAACGCGTCACTGTAACAAAGTCCAGTGTAGTTATATACATCAATTTACAACGAATCTGGTACTTAAGGTATGCTTTGAGAAACAACCGTTTGAAATAACCAATTTTAGCCATATTTGAGGCCTTCAAAATAATGCTTCTAATATACATGGTGTCTTAAAAGTCATATTCTCAAGTAATCGAAAGCGTGTTTTCTCTTCGTAGATAATCATTGTGAGGGCACGTTTACTGGTCTCTGAGATAAAACCTAACTCCAAACACACTGCACGCCGTACGACCGCCAGCTAGGCGGTCGCCTTAAGGGAGTTCAAGTGCGATAAATATAATTTTATATTTATGTGAAATGGTTTAGTTTATTCGACGATAATTGAGTGCAGTTTTCTCTTAAAACAATTTCAGGCTCCCATAGTTTTCTTATAACGTTGCGCCAGTCAATATTTGCATGTTCTTCTGCCATGCAAATAGTGAAATCTAATTGAGTTACGTTGGTGAAATAACATGCAATGAGCTACGCAATAAGACATTAAAAAATCATCCCTAGAACGATTTTTAAATTTAAAAATAGCTGAATTTGTTACAATTAAATTTCATAACTGTGTGATTTTTTTAAATTTAAAATAGTGGGTTTTTATTAAATATTTTAGTGCATAGCTCATGTGATGTAAGTTCACAGTGAGTTATTTTATTTAAGTTGGTCAGTGGGTTTTCACTATTTGCATGGCAGCATAAAAAGCAAATTTTGACTTTGGCGCATTGTTATGAGAAAAATATGAGAGCTAAAATTGTTTTGTTAGAGGAAACTGTATTCATATGTATCGTTTACAAAACTAACACCATTTTATACAACAAAGCGCTGAACTAGCGTGTACGATTCCCGCCCATCCATTTATACTACGGGACTACGTGATACTAGCGAAGTTCAGTGCACGTTTATGAGTTTCTCTTGCATTCCGTTAGTATATTTTGTAGTATCGCATCTTGAAAAGGCAGTTTTTAGCTGTGTTTGCTTCGAGCGGTGTTTTAATGGGCATTGTGCTTAACGATGACATTTTTCCCTTGCCCGTTATTATTTTCGTTAATTGAAAAAATGGTTTCTTTAGGAATATTTTCGTATAAAAAACGTATTTCCGTATACGTTACAATGCATTTGAAGCGTGTGGTAGGCAGCGCCCGTAAGAACACTGCCTAGCTCGAAACCGTGGTGAAAGTATTGAGATTTCCATGTTTAATTATGTACAGTTGGGCACAGTGCCTGTCGAACCTACAAAACTGTGACGAAATAATTATTTTAATTTTTGAAAAACACATAACACATACTCAATTTTTTTCAACGTCTTCTTTCCTGGAGCAGTATTATCCTCTTTTTACTGTGGAATATGGTGTTTGCCCGAAAAATGATATAGTGAAAGATGACTGAGCTGTGTAAACAGTAGCAACTAAAATACTGTTTCTGAGACTAAATATTGCAAAATACCAAGAGGCTTATCTTGCGCAGTCGTAATATAAGGCGAATACCAGCCAACCACAGCGACCTTGTAAAGTCTTTTCATACGGACGAGTGCACTCTTTGGCGGTTAGAAAATTTATTTTCGGAAACTAAATAAAATATTTTATTATTATTATTATTATTATTATTATTATTATTATTATTATTATTATTATTATTATTTTATAATGAGCGAGTGAAGTTCAGACAATGGTAGGAGTATAAGATACCCTTGTGATCAAACGTTGATTAACGGCAGATCGCAGAAACTTTACCAAAGTGCTCTCGTTCGTAACAGTGTACCTTGTATCGACGACGCGCAGGGATAATATACGCTCAGGTCAGTGCACGAAATGTCTAGAAACTAAGACTCAAATGTTGTGGTGTGCGTCTCCACTCTCTGCCGTATGTCACCACGAGTGCTGCCTCAGCCGACTGATCAAACTAACTGTGAGGACTACTGGAACCTCTCAAAAATCGTACAGTAATACAAAGTGAGTCCTGTAACGACCTGTGGGCAATGTGTGTCAAGAAGCGAGGGAATGAGGAGAGACAGTCCAGTGGCCGCCATTGACGTCGTTGAATGTGTGTAAGACGACACCAAAAGCACGGGTCCACACGAAACCTCTTTTAAAGATTTCATCCAGTATATTAATTATTTGCTCGCCAACTCATTAGCTTTTCAGCTCAACAATGCGGGCAGTTGACTCTGATCCGACTTCCTAGTCAAACAGACGTGATGTCTCAAGCACGAAACCTACTGCAATGGACGGCTCGAAACAAATTGAACGCGAACTAATGCAACGGAACGGTCATAATTCCATCCCAAAAGTATTTTTCACGTCGAATGGCCTGAACTGGCGCAACCACTGTAGAGTGGATTTATGTATTGTAGTTATGAGCTGGTTTTTTGCTCAATTATGTAGTTTTCATCAATAACATTAAATAAGATGAACAGTTTATCGAGCAGTTCTGGAAACAAATGATGAAACTCGCAATTTTAGTTCCTCTTCTTAAATATGTCGTGCATCCAGAACCTGTGTATTCTCTTTGTTAATGTACTTCTTCTGAGCATCACACTGCCACAGTTGGCAGTTTCTCGTCAAATTAGCTTCCCATCAAGCTATGCAAGTCATGCTTCAGCCATTCCCATTCCGTGCCTTGTACTTGCAGTGTTGCATGTGTTACATGTCGTGCAATCCGCCAGCTAGCACCGATTTTTGAGCTGAAGCGTGACCGGCCCACGAAGATCCATGATCCGTAGAAACGTCAGGTGCCGCGCATCTCATCTGACTTCTGTCTTGATGTCGAAACATAACCCCGCACTCGGGTTTGATTATTTGCAACTTTTTTCTGCTAGTGTTAATGATGATCCTTGTTCCTTATTGTTCATAAATTAGACTCGACGGCTCGATAAGAAATTGCTATAAACACACGAACACACACACACAGCACTAGAGGAATAGGTTTTGATGGCCATCAATTAAAACACGTAACATCGCATGTGGTGGTGATTTGCTTTATACGTTCAAGATCAACGAGAAACATTCTAGTCAACGAAGGTCAGTGTAAAACGAACACAAATGGCCATCATCCAAGAAGGATAACTAAGCAATAGCATTTGAATAAGTGACTAGTGATGAGTGCCTCTGAGCTTCATATATGCTGTTGCTTTGACACAAAGCTGACCCTCACACTCTCCCCTAAAAATGGGTAATAGGTTAATGGGTAAAATTTTTTTGTTTTATTATTTTAGCTGTAATGTTCATATTTCGTTGCAAAAAAAAATACAATTTTGTTAAATTACATGCGTTTATCGTCATCTTCGCCTTTTGTCTAATGAGAGTCGGAATCACTTGTGCTCAATGGTAAAATTAATTGCTTGTTGGATTGCCATATTGCCATTTACTTATCTGCTTCCTGGCTGAATTCGTCCAGATGTCGAAGAAGCTATGAAGTGGATTCCCTGAAGTTATGAAGGTCCTGGATGTTTAACTGTGCTCCAGTATATTTAAAACAAAAATTTTTTTTTATAACTGTCAAGCGTGTTCTCAGTATTCTATAAAAAATGGAAATACATTTGTAAAAGAAAACTATTGGGAACAAGGTTAAAAAACTATTGGGAATACGTTAGATTTGTATTTACATCACAGTTTTTTACGGAACTATTCGACGTAGACTACACCCAGTGAGCTGATTTACGAAAATAAAAATAAAAAACTCAGACCCCTTGCGAAATGTCACTGACTAAATACTAAGTACCGTTTAAAAACACAGTTTCGAAGTCCTGCATAGCTAAAAGCTTCTTTTTTTTTTAATGCGGTACCACAGAACGCACGCAATTGTAACCCTTATCGCTTCTGAGCCCCAAATGACAGTTACTAGCCCATCCGTAAAAGAGGGGGAAAGGAGAAGAATATGTCCCCGTACACCTCCTTACCTTTTTTTTTTTTTTGGCCCCCTTTGAACAAGCAACCTATCCCTGTGTTGTACGTATGTAAAGTGTTTTATATATATTCTATGTATTCCTTTAAAGTGTGCACTTTCTGACGGTTGTGCTTACGTTGCTTTTTATGGTATACTAGCAGTCTCCCGCGGCTTTGCTTGCGAGTATTATTCGTAACTGATAATATTTACTTTAATTGAAAAACCTCTTTGTACACAAGATTGGTACTTCAGTCATCAAGTGTTAGAATGTCCAAGCGGCTAGTTGAACTAACTCTGCAGCAGGATAAGTAGCTATAGCTGTCCACGCGAAAAGCAGTCTTAAGTTTGTCCCTGCCACTAACAGCGACTTCGCCTGGG
>PNEQ01036545.1:0-18833 GCA_003012365.1 Medauroidea extradentata | reverse complement strand
CGAATTAGCCTTTTAAATAAAACTTTCTGAACGGCAAGTGTTTTTAAATCGATTTAAATTTTACATGTAAACGTACTAATAATAACACAAGTGTTAATACAGACCACGTTTTTGTCTCTGGAAATACAGATTATCAGCGCTGGGCAGGGTCGTGAGTCCTGTTGGCTTGGATCAAGGTAGGTAGGAAGGGCTTAGTTACCGGGCGCCACAACAAAGCGAAGGCATCCTTCTAAAGATATGGCAACATTGTAAGCCAGCCTGGCTGAAAGCATTTTTGTTTCCAACGTTCCCATGGTATGCTGGCTGTCTCGCGCCCCCTCCCGTTCCCCACCCTTCTATCAACTGTGACACAGGTCCTGTCCGACAGTTGGAGAGGGGGTGGGAGGAACATGCTTTCGTACAGTTCAAATAGTTCGCGTCTATCCCGCCAGATGGAAGCACTTCACAGGGAACTACTAGCCAACCTAACACATCGTTACATACATTTGATTTTGTGTCTACATTTCGTGAACCAGTTTAACAAACTGCAATATTATTGCTTATAAAATTCATTTAAATGCAACAGTATGATACGGTGTAGTATTTTTGTTTCAAATCGTTGGTTAAAGTGTCTAAATTTGTTACTGAAATTACATAACAAAAAATTATGAAAAAATGCATTTACATTAGCATGTAAAATGCATGAGTAAACTGTTTCAAACAACTGTTTTTAAAAACCGAATGTGACACGCAATTTCTCGTACTTTAATCTAGCAAGTGATTGCAGTAATTAGTAAAAAAATTTATTCTGATTCTTGCTGTAATGGCTGCAAAATTAGTATGCAAAGTTCGTTTTAAGTGTCAAAACATATATTAAAATTATTTTTCTAAAAAAATTATGTTTCTTTAATACTTGTCATTTATGTCTACTACAAAATAAATAATTTAAAGTTAATTTTAATATTATTTATTTAGGGACTAATCCCCCTTAACAGACAATTATATCGACACAAGTCATATTATAAATTAGTTACGAGGTCTACATGAGCAAGTCATTTGTAGATGTAGTTGAAGTCTTATATATGTTTATTGAGACAGTTAAATTATACATTACTATATAATAGTACGACATAAAATAGCACTAAGTAAATGTTCGTGAATTTCGTGGACTGTTTTATCAACAGCGTAGATTTTTCAGTACTATAGAAACACTGCCCCGATCTATAATACGCTGGCTTCTAACAGTACAAGCAGCACTGACTTACAAGATTGGACAGTTGTTAAGGGCGTATCTAGACATCGGTCATCCGATCAGAAGTGACAGTGACGTGTACATTCTTGTCGTACAACTTGACCTAGAATACAGGATGTTGCATGTCACTATTATGTTAATGGACAAAGGTCCGAAAACACACGGATCCTGCACTTCATTTCGCAATGGTATGATGTGCCGACGATATCTTTATACACGTTTATATCTATTTTGGTAGTTATTTCTACTGTAAAATGGGTTGGTGACATATAAGAGTAATGTATAATGTACAGTACTTCTGAAATGGCATTCCTCATCATGATCCAGCCGGCGCTATCAACCGTACATCATGTAGTGGTAATTGTACCGCTAAATGGAGAGTATTCCGACCTATGTCCATACAACATTGTTTGTTCCACTAGATGATAGGATTGTTTACCCAAAATATTGACAAGCAACTTGACAACACACAACGTATAGCTGGGAAATTCATGTACTTGTAATAATACAACACTCATTATTCAGTACACCTTTAATCAATTAATTATTATTTTAAGCTTGGACCATTCTTTCAATGGCTCTTGACTTTGTCAGAAGTATTTTATCTCTCAGGTCGCGTTACCTCTAGGGACCCTGTTTTTCGCGGAAATAATTTTGCCCCACTTTGTTTCGGTGTCTTACGTGCACATCTGCAATTCTGCTTCGTGGTCAGTCATTGGATATTCTAACTCTCACGAGGCTAGGGCTTCTGGCTTCTACCGGCAAATTACAGACGCGTGGTGTTGCAGGAACGTTATTGTAATTGGCTCAGTCAAATGATGTACGTCTCTTCAAATAGACACGTCGCCAATAATCATGAAGCACAATTGCATATTTACACGAAAGGCATTGAAACAAAGTTTGGCAAAATTCTTTTCACGAAAAACCGGGGTCCCTAGTTACCTCTCGATCGGTAAGTTCTGCAAAATGGACACGATGTAAAGCGCTGGTCTATTTTTTTTTGTGAGAACATTCATTCGCTGATTGGCTGCATTACGTTCTGCTGCAGGAAGGGCTATTTGCTTGATTGGCGGAGCTAGACTGTAACAGATTCTATGATGTTTTTTTTAAAAGCCGTTTGAATTGTCTTGATTGCAGAGTGAATTTATTTTACTACAGATTTATATCGTCAACACTAATCCGCGAGAGGAACATTCAACAAAACCTACATAAAACAGACGTATACAAGCCAGGCTTCTCCAGGACTTAGATATATAATCTTGCCGACCAATAATAACACAGAATTGACCTCGACCGCCATGTTTATGTCTCTGGACTATTGCTATTCTTCTTTGCGGACTAGGAAATTTCGCATTTTACTTGAACTATAATTTCGGCCTTGAGACTGCTCTGCACCAAAAAACTCGTAATTTTAATAATTGTACCAAACACTGTTCATCTCTTACTCATTATATTCATAGTTATTTCCCCACAGATAAGATATTTTTCCGGTTCCATAATTTTTGTACAAACGCATGTCAAGGTAGCATATGAATATTTTAGCTACTTACCCAAAGTAAAACTATTAAAACGAAATGAATGAAATGAATGAAGAGTGAAAATAAGCGTACTATGTTACAGAATTACACGTTTGTAATTTAACACGTAAATTGTTTTTATTTTAAAAGTCTTGGATACACTTAATTTTTCAATATATATAAGTACCTGTATTTTTAAAAACAACTTTTACGTGAAATAATAAAGGTACATTTACTTTCACCAATTATTATTTCATTCGTACCATTTGAATAGTTTTTACTTTAAGTAAACCGGCGAAAAAATCAAAATAGTATGTTTAAATGAGCTTGTACGAAATTTATGGAACAGACAAATATTTTAATTGTGGTAAATTACCATAAGGGCGAGGCCTACCGCAATTTTCATCACCTATTTTTTATTTGTACCAGATATTTTTTTCTTATTTTATACACAAAATGTAACTAAATTTGGCTTCTGTAAAATATTTTTATCTCTCATAGTTTTCGCGTAATGGCGTATTAAAGTCATATTTTTGCATGTGTCCGTTTTAACGATTACACTAAAACCAACTGATATACCAAACTCAAAAAAATCACAGTGGATAAAGACATTGCAGGCTACAATGACATGCTCATGAAATTTAAGAATAAAAATTATTTAAATTTTAAAAAATTGCTGAAACTGAAAATAAAAATTTAAAAAGTTAAATAATTTTTTTTAAATACAAATAATATTTATTCTTTAATTTTATGGGCATGTCATTGTAGTCTTAAATGTCTTTATCCACTGTGATTTTTTTGAGTTTGGTATATCAGTTGGTTTTAGTGAAGTCGTTAAAACGGAAACATGCAAAATTTGACTTTAACAAGCCATTACGCGAAAAATATGAGTGATAAAATAATTCATAAGAGCCTAATTTAGTCACATTTTGTGTCTAAAACCAGAAAAAATAAATATCTGGTACAAATACAAAATAAAATAATGATGATGAAAATTGCGGCAGACCGCGCCCTTAATAATACAATGTGTTAAAGGTGGACAGTGTTTGGTACAATTATAAAATTATGAACTGTTTGGCGCAGAGCGCCCGAGAAGCCGTCTGTGTACTTTACCCCGGCATTTGACATTTGTTTCTGTGATATTATAAGTCATTTTTTGTTCGTGTTGTCATTTACTATAATTTGTTTCAGGTTTACTGACTCAATGTCTTTCAGTCACATATGTGTATACGTGTGTGTTTACAGCCTGAGAACAAAATAAATTCACGTGTTAGTTCGGCAGTTATTCGATCTACTGCTAAGCTATTTCAAATCAATGTTGTTGGCATCTAGAGCCGATTTCTTGATTAAAAACGTCGTGTGTCTTGTCATTCTTGACCGACTGTGAAGAAATACTTCGGATTGATTTTAGTGAGAAAACCTGGCTGTAGTAGCCTACAGAGAAAACAAATGAACTATATTCAGTATAAAACCGTACTTACGTCCAACCTGCGTAGTATTAGTTGAATATGTCTTAACTTCTAGATTCTGAGAAGGTATCTATCCCTTAGCATAAAACAATAAATTATATTTCGATATTCAGAAAACATTCTATACAATTTATTGAAATGGTTATATATATTTTCACACTTTCGGGACTTTAGGAAAATGCTTCTTTAATTACGGGAATGAGCAAATAAATGTCTTGACAAAACTGATTCTCTCTGTATGTATTCTAAATAATCTTAACGGATTCGTAAAATTATGTAGACCAATTTTGGTTTTCAATTATGTATTCCCAACAAATTAATATTCATATAACATTTTTGAAAATTATAGAAGTTTTCATAAAAATTTTCGGCGCTTAAAATTTAATTTATAACTAATATCATTACTGCTAATAATGCCTAAAGTAATTAATTACAGTATATTGTTAAAAAATATTTCAAATATTTATTGAAACGAAATATTTTTTTATTATTTTGAATGGTACTAATTGATGTTAATGGTAATTAACGACCCTTTTAAAAGTTTTGAAGACCATATATCACTAAGGTTTCGGGTACACCTTTTTGCCACACTGTTTTATTTGCCCACCCCCTCCTCTCAGCGCTTTATACTTAGATTTTTTCGACAGAAACCGTCGCGGGCGCACGCACAAAAACTCTCTAAAGTTTCATTGCTCTAGGATAAATGATATAGTGTCTCATATGTTACAAACAAAGAGACAGGTAGACATGATTTTTATGTATAGGCCTACATAGAAGATAAGTGAATGAATACAATTTAATGCATGGCAAATGTTGCTAATCCACGAAGGATGTCACAAATAGAAATAGCTATTATTTTTCCAGTCATGTCTGGCTTCTCAGCTAAAAAGAAAGCGAAATACAAGATAATGTCTCAAGCAAGAGGTAAACGGTATTCGTCTCTGTTTTAAACAGCCCACAAAGTTTTTTTTAAGAACCTGTGCCACTAATCAAAATAAATTTTTCTTAATTTCTTCCTGATTGAAATTTAGGCAAGATTTAGTTGAAAATATTTCAATAGAGACTTAAGCTAATAAGTCTTACCTTTCATGACGCATATTGTATTTAGAATACTGAACCATAATAGCGAAATAATTAAGCATTTTAGAATGTATGGTACCAATTATCTCTCGCGATACAATATTTGTTAATTTTGGTCTTTTTTCAAATAAAGAATTATTATTTTGTTTTTTTGGTCTTTTTTGGATGCCCTCGAACAACATAAGGCATTGGTAGAGGTACAGGGATGGAAAGGGTAGGGAACGAGAGAAAATTAGGCGATGATGTTTAAGGAACCTTCCCAAAATTCGCCTGAAGTGATTTCAGGAATCCCTGGAAAACCGAAATCAGGATGATCGGAGCCGGGTCCTCCCAAAATGCGAGGCAATTAGTAAGAATATAGTCCTATCATTCAGTGGCGTGTCGTGGTCGTGTTGCAAGGCACGTAAAATAAACTTCAACTATACGCTTCGAGCACGTGGACTCAATGTGCCTACCTGTCATATCCAGTAAACATGTGTTGTGTAGACGAGGTATATTACTAGATAATACGATCATCGCCTACTATACGCTACTGGAAGAAGAGTGTACCTGCTCCTGTGTGTGCAATAGTCCAACAGACAACTCAGTGTCGAGTATAGTCACTGCTTAGCACCGCATGTCTTGGAGCACGACCACAATACGTCACTGTTATCATTCGTACTTATTAATAAAATACAACATTTCTATAAGGAGACATAGTCGGTAATTCGTCACATCCTTCACTAATTATATAAAATTTGATAATTTGTACAGTTTTTACACTGTACAGACGTTGCTAACAAAGAGCGGAGGAGTTCAAACTATATATCGTTTTCTGATTAATTAAATGCGTTAAAATTTACAATACGGTTTTCAGTTTAATAATTAACATTTGACATTATCACAAAAATAGCGCTTCTAGAATGTAGAACGATTTTATAAAGACTGAAAAAAAGTTGAACCAGTCCTTTTTAACAGTGGAAGTACTTACATTCTTATGGAATTTAAGTGTTGAACAAGATACAGTTTACACCATGTTCTCGTTACACATATGTACCCGGAGCCTACAAGGAAAAATGCAGTTTCCGTTAACTAGAACAGTTGTAATAGAATGTACTTACATTCCTTAAGGCGCAAGTTCATATCCCGGTTCAACAATACTGATCCCAGTTTTTCATGATAATTAAAGCTCACTGAAAGGGAAAGTTAAAACTGCTTCTTACTACGGGCCATTATCGATTCCCTTCTATTGACTGTCTGGTTCCGGCTGTAATGAACTCGCTGTAGACGACACATCAAGTCACAACTACCTACTTAACAACACTTTTCGCTGGAAACCTTCGCTGTCAGCAGAACTCTTTCAATATCCCGTATACATAATTAACTTTGCTGTATAGAGAACGACGTTTAATTGCATTGAAATAAATTAGCTGACAGAATTTACTAGTACAGCGACAACCAAACTTTAGTACGAGAGTAGAATGTCCAATAATTTTTTTTTTTTTTAATTACAGAACTAGTACTGTAGAGTTAACAAACAAATAACAATAATCAGAACAATGAGTGCGCTGTTATAGGAACCACCTGAGTTTGTTCAGATTATAGAACTTGTATTGTAGAGTTTAGAAGCAAGGACTGTAGTCATTACAGCACCGTGGATTACTGAAGGTACTCACTGCTGCGACGTTAGTGCTATCTCTTGTTAGCTCCAGGAACCTCTTGCTACTCAAGCTTGTACTATCAACTATAACATTTATTGTGAAGTTTTGCAAATTTTGTTTAATACTATGACTGATACTTGGCTATAATCTTCACAATAATAGAAGAGCCAAGACTAGACTAGATCTTACACAATGAAACTTTTCCTGAATGAAGTTAGCTTGGGGCAGAGGTCTCCGTCTGACGTGAATGTCGGGATGAATGCGGATTCCCCAACTCATATACGACAGATCGCTACGGTATTCCTTGCGAAATATATCATAGTGATATTTGAAGTAACAGTGATTAACGGCAACATGGTTTTGAAGGACGAGCTGCTACGATGATATGTTGAACGAAAGAACGCACATTGCTGTTTGGTATATAAAGAATTATGAACGGCTGTTAGTATTACCTTACATTATAACCGTGATAATTAGTAAACGCTACAGAACAGGTTACTGTGGCTACCATGCTACTCAGTAAACGCGGCAGAACAGGTTGTTTGGGTTACAACACTTAATTACTGCGACTACCATGCTCCTCAGAAAAAGGCCACGGAACAGATTATTACAATTACCGTATCCATAAGCTGGAGCTAACAATATACCCAGTTAGAAATACAGAACTGAGTATTATCTCTACCATACCTAACTGCTGCGTGCACACTTAGCTCTGTACTTGCATAAGAGCAGCATTAAATGGAATACCATAGTGTATTGTGGGAAGAACGATATTAGTTTGCAACGCTATGTATTGCGTAAAAAATAATGTCGTCCCTGATTTGTAACGCACTGGCATCTTACAACTTATTCTTTAGGCGTTACCGTATAATTTCGACAATATCTGTCTGGTAGCCAGAACCAAACCGAATGTTGTCCTTATTTTAACAGTCTTGGGCGGTAACGGATGTAAGAGAACACCTCAACACACATCTGCCTGGACGATGGCTCGGCCGTGCAGGTGCTGATGATGTTGGCCACCACGATCACCAGACTTCATCCATTCTAATTTTTTCTTGTAGGGTTATGTCAAAGACAAGATATGTTTGTCCCGCCCCTGCCACAATCCTTGCCATAGCTAAGGCAGAGATTCTCTATGAGGAGTATAAGGTTTGAATCCAGTATATTGTACCGTTTAGTTTTTATATTTTTTTAAAAATTGTATCCGTATTTTGTGCTCATCCTATACATATAGAATGTTCCGGAATCTGTGGTTATAAATAATTTGGGTAATAGAGAATACGACAATAATCATTATTTGTAAGTGAACATTCGGATCCTGCGAAGTTTCCGGGGTAAACATTCGTTCACAGATTTGAATTCCGCGCGCTCCGAGTCACCAGTCTAGTTGCTGAGAGCTAGTGCAGCTGAGTATTGCGGGTTGTAGGTGCTTGTGAAGGCAAGCCATGTTTTACATTCTTAACCCGAACAAGCTCCTGGATACCTGCAGCCGCAACTGCCCTGTAACCTCTCAGCCAATAAACCGGTGCCTCGGAGCACGTGGAATACAAATTTGAGCAATAATTTTTGCCCCTGCAACTTTGTCGGGTGCATTTTCAGACTAATAAATAAAACATATTTTTGAGGTCTTCAACATCTAAGTGATCTACTACCACTAATTCCGGACCACCCGTATAGACACGATGTTCTTAACTACAGGTACAGCCACAGTGAGTTTATTCACTATGAAAAATAAAGTATAAAATACATAGGACACTTAGTAAGCTATCTAGGTTTAATATTAATGGAGTAACTAACCTTTGAACAACGAGTTTTAAAACCGCAAGTTATTAAAAATTCCGAAACCGAATGGTGTAAAAGTACGATAGTCTAAACATTGGATAATGTTATTAGTGTCCATCAAATGCTGGTTGATACCTTCAACACTTAATGAAATAACAGGTGTGATCACCCTCTAATTGAATTAAAATTTTGTTTCGTCGGGATATTGGAACATTCAAATATGTATTATTGAGTAATGTAAGCTTTGTAACAAAAACGGTCTTATTATTACAATTATCTAGAATACACAGTTCTTGTTAAAAATGCACGCGAAGTTTTGGCACATCGAGAACAAGAGAGGAGTAGTGGTTTCCTACCAACGTTTGTGTAACACTTGGGTGTATTTAATGCGTTTTCGAATATATACTACACAAACGTAATACACGCCACCTTCGTGGAACACTTTATTGCGAACTGTTTAAGAGGAATATCATGTGAGGGTGCGTTTTGCTGTCTGCCAGGTGCGCTACCCGCGTTCCACGACCACGTTTTAGTAGTTGTGTGTGAATGCGGGTTACGCGATGTGATTGTGGTATGTTTGTACATATCTTCTGATAATTATAATCCAAAAGGGCAGACCGTAGATCGTAACTTCACGAGAGTGTACCTCGCTAACAATCCACGTACATTTTCAGTTACTGTTCAAAGTGGCGACTAGTTACTTCGCTACACAACTGACGCGATCAAACATGTGTGGGGTGTTGGGAATGGCAGAACTGGCAAAGTTCAGCTACTGTGTTGATCGTGGACTCGTATACCAATGACTTGAGATGACCCCACAGCAGTGGCGTCTCGTGGGTTGTTGCCAGGTAGATGTATTTTAGTGAGATTTATAAAAGTTTCTTGCAATGAGAGTTTACAATTAGAATTTATTGGATCGTGACGTACGCCATTGCTCATGTTTTGCTGTTCAAACTTGTGTTGAATGGCAACGTACAAAACCACACGAACGGACATAAGAAATCAAACAGATAAAGGCAATTCCAGATCGCAATTTCCGAAACGTTGCATTTTTTGTTGTTTTGGACTTGTGTTATGTGGATTTTTGTCTTTTGGTTGTTGTCCACTGTTCACTCTATTTCGTCTACTTCCATTTTTTTTTTTTTTTTCATATTGGGACTCTGGATTTCTTGGTGCCTGTCTTTTGTGTCTGGTTGTTGTGTTGTTTATTGACTGAATTTTTTCTTTAGAATTATTGCTGTCTAAAATATTAATATATAAATAACTAACAGAATTCCTCTGGGATTGCTTTCTTCTGTTGTTTTGTGTTTTATGTCCTTTTTTGTAATTTTTACACTTTGTCATTCAACACAAGTTTGACCAGCAAAATATGAGCTCGCGTAATCGTTTGGTTAGCAGACTAAACTTCACTTTCCTATACATAACAGAGTATAATCTGCGATTCAATTGGCCATGAATTTTTATGTGTTATCATTTGCGTGTGTTACGTCTTTAAAGAGACTGGCCTCTCTACCGTGTAAGTACTCTCCGCGGTAAGTCACGACAATATCGGCCAGCGGGAGACGTCGAACGAGCCAACATTTACTAGGAGTCTAGTTAGCTGTCAGAAATTAACGCGAATTTATCATGTCACTTGCAATGGCTTATGTCCACAAACCAATATAATCTAAATGTGTTTTAGTATTGCCCCAAAGTCACTCCACGTGTCCAAAGTCACCTGCGCTTGCGGAATATAAATAAGAAAGAGAGATAGATAGAAAGAGAGAGAAAATGTTGAGATGTGTGGTCATGCGTTGTGAAGGTTATCTTCACTTGTAAATAAATGCTTCACAACTTTCTCAGCGTATACTCTTCAATGAACCTAGTGTAATGCCTACTTTCACCCGTTCATTGGCAGAGAAATGTATAGCAAGAATCCTTGAAAAAAATAATCTACTTGAGTTGGATAGGTTTACTTAGTCGCGTGAAAAGGATGCTCAAATTGCCAGAAGTCAGTATGATTGTGATCCATATGTTTAAATTTTGGGCACAATTAAAAGTCACTTCAGTCCCTTTTTAAACGACTAGACTAAAATTGAAATTTTACCTTGCTGAGGATAGCGGAGATTTTTTTTATTGCCCATGGTTTTATGACAAATACTTTGTATTTTTATTTCAGGTTTGCAACGGTTTGTTTAGTCATAATTTAAAATTTCCATGAATATTAAAAGTGGACGAATTAATCGCCCCCTGGTATGCAGCAATTATGAACTACGTATGAATAAATGCTTTTTTTTAAATAGTTGAAATTTTAATAAAAAAGACAAAACAAAAACAATTATATTTTTTTGTAATGTATGAACCTGTTCCCAGATTGAACACATATTAAAAAAAATCAAATACAAGTGTTTAATTTAGTCAGTTAAAATGTAAACATACTGAAAAATAATGAAAATAAAGAAAATAATCTCCGGATGTCTAGAAAGCTCAGGCTCAGTAGGTGTAAAAAATGCCAATGGGTACAGGAAACGTATTTCCCGTAGTAATTGGCCCAGTGTTCCAACTTGGAACATTAATACAAATTGTCCATAATGGCAACTACACTTGTTTGCTAAACTATTTTCTTCTGTTATTTTTTAATATACTAACGCTTGACACGCATTCGGAAAGACCCGGAGTCGATTCTCAATTTCGGTTGGCAAAGGTTCCCTAAAACCAGTCCAGGAATACGGAAAAGTGGTTTATTAGCATAGGTCACGGCCGATTAATCTCCAATGTCCTCTTCCTGTGCAAGATTGTCTGATATTTTCTCTAAAGGACTTTCTGTTCAACAAGATATGACGTCCACTTTCATAAGATAAATAATAACGTATTATAATAAAATACTTACAACCTCATGGGTCGTAACTCATATATCAGTAACAACTTACAGTTGCCGCGGGAAAAGAAATGTGAACCTACTCATTGCGAATAAAAAATGTACGTGAGTGGTTTGTGCAGGGAAAATACTGGGAGCCATGTGGAGCAAGCACATGTCGCATTAGAGAAAACAGTGTGTGAGGCGGGAAAGGGGTCGGCTGAAAAGCAAATGGCATGTTTCCCTTGTTCCAGAAACGTCGTGTAATTGTGAGTGGGGCTTCTGACAGGCGATAAATCCTCGGCGCCGCAGCGGGCCTGGTTTACGAGGTCATGAAGTGCGGTCACGCGATTAAACAAGTGCACGGTAAGTGGCCTCGTTCTACGACTCCGTCCTGCGACAGACAGGGTCACAGTGGTTTGTCTAATGTCGTTATAAGGGCGGGTTTATAATAGGCAAATTGAGCGTTATGAATAGGGCTAGGAATATTTCGCTAGAATCCATTATCCTGTGTATACCGAAGCCCTATCATTTGTCCATTACCTGCTACTCATTCAGACAGCAGACAATGAACTAATAGAAGGGGATTTAGTATACATAGGACATACCTGTAGTAAGCATTTGTCACGTGTTAATTAAAAACAGTTCATAATAAAATCGTTAAACCGTAATTCCAGCCAATGGAAACGTGCGACAATACCACCATAAGAATGTGGAGATGTAAATTACAGAGGTGTTTGTAAATTATCGTTTGGCAGAATTTTCGCAAATTATCTAGTTCAGTATATTCCTTCAGACAGGGATGAGCGAAAATGTACGAAAAACTAATGGATTCAACTTAGATCATAGTTTTGACTTTTCGTGCTGCTCTGCGTCGTAGAGGGGTTGTGCTTCGTTTTTATTGGCTCTTTCCCCACAACTTTCACTTCAGATGTAAAATAAAACTCTTTGGATCAACGTTTAACCTAACCCCTCACACGCATACGACCTGCTAAGTTCTATTGGAAATCATCGCATTGGAAAACGCACTTTCACATCTTCGGTAGACGCCATAACTAGAGATCACGGTCGTAGAAGAACAGGTCTGGACACTCGCCTATCTAACAATGTATTTTGCTTGACCCCCTTGTTGTTTGGCTGTAGTTCGTCAAGTTACCGAGAATTTCGTACTTTTTGGCGCTGTTTTCCGGGCGGTCGGACTCAAACTCTGTCCACTTTTTTCCATTGTTAAATGTATAAAGTAAATAAAGTTTGCTGGAGTCTTTTCTTAAAATTGTTAGCGAAGAAAGTATTTCATAAATTGATAAAAATACGTTGTGATAAATTGTTTAACTTAGCGGAAAGGAAGTGGACGGAGTTTAGTCCGACCGCCATAACATCAGAGCCAATAAAACACAATATTATCGGTAACTTGGTGTACTACAGCCAAACAACAAGGGGGTCAAGTTTCCAGGCGAGTGTCCAGACCTGTTCTTCTACGACCGTCCTAGAGACATGCAAAATTCGCGTTATCATTTGGTAGCAGACTAAACTTCACTTTCCTATACTTAACAGAGCATAATCTACTATTCAATTGGCCACGAACTTGTGTGTGTTGTCATTGACATGTGTTATGTATTGGCCTCTCTACCGTGCAAGCATTCTCCGCGGCAAGTCACAACAATATCGGCCAGCGGAAGACGTCGAACGACCCTATAGTCACTTGCAGTCTAGTCGGCTGTCAGAAAATAACGCGAAATTTGCATGTCTCTAGTCATAACGCATAAGCTAGTACTTTCCAATTGTAAACCGACCTTAACAATAGGCAAAATCACATTCTGACGGTGTTATGCATAAACAGACCAAGCACCAATCGTCGTTTTGAATAAAATATTAGTATGCTTTCAAACAGTATTACTAGGGTCAGGTAGTTTTCGCGAAAAGATTTTTGCAGCACTTTGTTTCAGTGCCTTACGTGCGCACCTGCATCTCTGCTATGTGGTCAGTGATTGGATGCCGTAATAGGCCCTACCCAGCGTGTGGAGGTTAAACCCGCAAATCACAGACGTGATGTGTGGCAATTATCCGCACACTGATTGGCACAGTCAAATTGAATAAAAACTCTGCACAAAATCACTCTGCCAATAATCATGAAGTTGAGCTGCACGTGCGCACGTAAGGCACTGAAACAAAGTGGGGCAAAAGTCTTTTCGCGAAAACTACCGGGCCTTAAATATTACAAAAAGTATTTTAATCCTACGCACTACTTTTAAAAATTTTGACTTTATTGGACTAAAATACTTTTTGTTACACTGTTTCACTGTGAAGAAAACGCATATCACGCTTACTGTACCTATAATTGGCGCACGGTTTGTTTTTGTGCCTAACAACTGTCAATTTCAATAAGATCGTCACTACAAGGAACGAGGTGGTGCATCATATCAGTTACCACCTCTAGCGAGTAGTCGTTAGCTACGCCAAATGATGCTGTGTTGCTGTTAGAATACGCTGTTACGCAAAACTCGATAGTATTGACACGTTTCGAATAGGGCGTCTTTGGGCAAAACTAATTGTTATGGTTTCTTAAAAGAAATACCATACTGGTTGGGGGAATATATGATTACGTTTATTGCAATATAATATTATCAAGGGGGTTGCTCTGTTAATACAAGTTTAGTGTATGACGTCGTATAAATGACACGGTAACTTAGTTAGGAACTTCATCCGCGATTTATTTTACATGATAAAATACAAGAAATACAAGAACAATTACTGTAGACGCGGAGGGAGGCAAATCGTTAACAATCATAATTTTAGTTATTTAGCCGCTCAGTTTAGTTTCGACAGTCCCACCTTAATAGTTGCTGGTTGCCGAGGCTGATGTTATACAGCGGTTACGTCTAGCACAGCTGGACGTCCTGGTGTGCCTCGGCTTGGTGACGATATCGAGCAGACAGAATGTCCTTGTCAGAAGCGTAACACGCCCCCATGTGTGTGTTTCAACTCGGTACTTCTCCGAAGTTGGAAGTTTCCTTGGCCGAGTTTGCTTATTGGTAAGCTATTCCAGACGGCCTAACTGGCAAGGCCTAGCTGTCTTGTGTTTGAACCAGATGGTACATCACGTCATCTTACACACTTTGATGACAAAAATAGTTTTCCCAAACAATCACACCGAGCGAGGTGGCAACGGTGACGTACTGAACTCGCATTCGGGATGACCCGGATACAATTCCCGACTCCGGCCGTCTTGATTTCGGTTTCCCGTGGTTTCCTTAAATCTCTCCAGAAGTATACTGCGATTGTTCCTTAACAAAGACCATGGCTGACTCCTCTCCCAGCTCCTGTCATTGTATCAAGTTGTGTCACCGTCTATAATGACCTCGCTGTCGACGAGACGTAAAGCCCACTTTCCTTACCTTATCCGAATAAACACGTTGATTACAAAAATAATAATAACAAATTGAAATGTGTTTCTACGGCGAAGTTGGTGTGTCAACTCTAGATACGTGCGATAATGTGTTTAATTCTCGATCAATGTGTGGAGATATGCGCTATTTTAAGACGCAAATAGTCTATGTTAGGGTGGGGTAGCAAGCGTTTAGGTACCTCCCTAGATAGGCAGTGTTTGTGTAAAGCTTACTACTGATGAAGCACTAAGGGTGATGCTGAGCAGTGTATGTAATGTAGCATCACATTTAAGCGCATGTTACTAAACTAGCGTGCAGTGTTTCTTCGAAATTGTATTTTCTATTGGACCTATAAAATTGTTTCATTTGTTAGAAGATCGATTTTAAGTCAAACCCATGTTTGTAACTCGTAATTTTTTTAATGTCTGTATTTTCCAGCCAGCCGGTAAAACCGTTTTGAGAAGCCCAAAATTATTGCTTCAAAAGTGCATGATAAGTTTCAAATTTATAACAGCATGGTGGTAAGTTTCACCGTAGATATACAAGCGTAATGGACGTAGAGCAGTTTCACTAATAACGCAATATTTACAACCTGATGCTACACATTTCAAGTCAAGCTAGGGAGGACCCTTAACCACACTGAAGAATTTTCTCCGTCGATTTATGGAATTTCCGGTAAACATTTTTCTCAAGATACCTCCGTGAATTCACGGAAACATATTTACTAATCAATCAAAAGTTTTCATAAAACATTTTCGTCGCACGGAACTGAGCCATACTTACATTTCAATTACATTTCTAGAGATTTTCAGAATTACTATTTATGTTATTAAAATATAAAACGTAGTATTTACAGCTCTCTAACCCATAAATTTACGATTTTTTCCTTGCAAGTGTCCGCAGACTTATGGACATATTACATATGATTCCGTAATGTATATTTACTATAGACGTTTCGTATTTAATTTCTACCGGCACTATTTCCGTTTATTAACGATACATTTCCGTTAAAATTTATAATGGTGAACATGAGAGTATTTAAAGTGGTACTGAATGCCAGCGGATTTTAGTAACTTACTAAGGAGTACTAAACAACAATTGTTAAAAACTCTCACAAACGTAAAGTGGTACTGTTAAAAATTATTTTCGTTCTTTTACGGAAAAGTGCTGGTAAAAAATTCTCCAGATATGTCCGTTAATTTACGGAAGATAACTAGCTCCACTTATGGAAACTAACATATTTTTAGATGTTATTAGGATGCAGGCACAGTAATGCGTATGGTAATTTTTTATTTTCTTCTCGCTGTTTTAAATATGTTTAATTTATGAAGCAAAATTATGTATACCTGTGCTACAAAATAATATTTCCGTTAATTAAACAGACATTTCCGTAATATTATCGGTAATTCACGGAAATTTTTAACAGTGAAGAAGGCTCGTCTTATCACGCCACTGCACGTAGTTGGTAAGCAGGCTAGCACAGGTCAACAGTTTATAAATATTACCACTATAGTGGACACGACGTGACAATGGAACTCCACACTCATACATCCTGCTTCAAATACGGACACGTATTAGTGTATTACCCCACACTAAGCAGTACACCTGACACGTGGTCTACACGCACGATATCGTCGTCAACCGGGTAACATTGTTGCCAAGTTGCAGTAAGATGTCATCAGCTGACTGTCTGCTTATCTCGGCAGTGAGTATGCCACATACATCAGTCTCTAGTAGTTTGTTCAAATTGGGACTACCAACTTAATGAATACATGCAATGCTTACGGTTACAATTCTGCTCTACTTAGGAATAAAGCAGTAACTACAGCAAATGCACAATTGAAAAAAAAGAAGATAAATATATGTCTCAATCCCATCCATTTATCAATTCCAAATAGGTTTGCAAATATGTTATTATAGTGCAAACATGTTCTTCAAAAATCATTTTCTGAAAAAAAAAAAATTGAAAATGTTCTAATTAATTAAAACAACTTAAAACAAATGCTCATTAAAACAACGTATGTTCGCACTATTAAATAAATGAAGATAAATTGACTCAAAGTTACTGCATGGTTTATAGTATTGCAGTATCATTGCAGTTACCGCATTTTATACGAGGAATATGCACTTAATGCATTGTGTCAATGTTTAGCTTGGAAAAACTGTTTTATGTGAATGTTTAACTTGGAAAAATTACAAAGGCAGTTAGTGTTTTCTCCCTATAACTCCTATCTACAATTCATTTCACTGAATTTTTGGTATGTAAACGATGCAGCATTTCAAGACGAATCCAATGATACCAAGAACTCAGTTTTTATTATTTTTGTAGTTATACTGCCTTCTTACTAAGCAGGAAAAAATTATGTTCTCCCCCTGAATGTACAGTTATCAGAAGCTTGCCTTTCCTTATTGGCTCAGTGACACCCGAACTCCTTGTCTGACTGCAAACATAAAACAACGCAGTGGGTGCCATGGATGTACGTTTCATTTACGTACACCGACATTTATAAATATACACATTTCTTGTAAAAAGCCTACCTCCATGCTGCAATATCAAGCTTCATAACCAAAATAAATTTCTTTCACTGACACATCTTCAAACAAAATTCTTGTCTCTTTAGCTGTTTTGTCAAAATCTCAATGCTGCAGTCGGAAACCCTCCAACATATCGCAAAGCCTTGTTATATTTATTTAAAGTTGTAACTATTTTTCTGACAACGTAAAACTCGAGCATTTTCCTTCTCACACTACACCGCAAGTAAAATCATGGCCGGATTTAGGGGGAGAGGGTCAAAGGGGGCATGCACCCCGGGAGGAGGGTTCAAGGGGTGGCAGATCCTGCAGGTTCGAATTACAACTGCACTTAACAATAGTGAACACATTGGAAGGGGGCGGCAAAGAGCAGTTTTGTCCCTTATAGAAAAATCTGATAATCAGGTCCTGTAATTTCAATACGTGCCTTGCATTTGCGGTAGGTGTTGAAAATTTCACACCTCTTTTGTTTTTACTGTCCCTTCAGTCTTAATTCTTTTTTTTAAACACGTATTTACTGGCTCACTTTTTTGTCTGTTTGTTTGTCTGTTCTGTAAGAATGAGCTAGGATATCAATGAACTAGAGACTTGAAACTCTAATATAGCCCAAAACTGGATGGCAATGAAACTTTCTGTCAGTTTGCCTGTTCGGTACATTTATTTATTTATTTCCTTTTCACTCCAGAAGCCCACCACAATGTTTATAAAACATATTAGGCATGGGGCATGTCAATACAATACAATATGTCAATAGTTACATATTAATACATATACATTCAATAAAATCCAATATAACTGAATACAGACATACATACACATACATTATCACAATATGCTTAAACACTAATTATAATATTGAATAGTGAATTTTGAGAATTCATCTACAGAGTAGAAGGTGTGAATATACAAAATTTTCTTTATTTGAGCTATGAATTTAATTTAATTTGTTATGCATAGCTCTTTGAGGTCTTTAGGCAGTGAATTATATATTTTTATAATTGTTGAGAAAGCACCTTTTTGAACAAGTGAGAGAAATATAAGTAATACATGCAAATTACTACTACTTCTTGTTTTATGATTATATATTAAAATTTAAGTTAAAATTATTAAAATTATTAGCTAGATAAAAAAAATGCTTCATATTTGTATTGACTGGCTAGGGTTAAAATGCATATTTCGCAATCACGTTTAAACAAAATTCCCGATGAGTTAGATACTCGAAAATTTAAACACATACCAGAATTGGATGACAATGCAATGTAAGAGAAATAAATAAAACAATTTAATGTACAAAAAATACTATTAATAGCCTACAGTTCGTTTTATAAACGAATGATTTCAAAACTCCACACACACACAC
>PNEQ01036544.1:0-12348 GCA_003012365.1 Medauroidea extradentata | reverse complement strand
CGCCAAGACCGGCAAACCTCCCGTACGTAATGCCTACACAGAAAAAAAAAAATCCTACATAGTTCTGGAAGTGATTAATATATACACAGTATTGGATGCTAACTCTTACGTCAGCTTGTAAAGAGAGCAATACAAGTTTGGTAACACCAGTATACATTTGACAGTTTAATGAAAATAAATAGGCACGCTACTAACCTCTGAGAAAAGACATGATAATTGTGCAGTATTATGTGACAGCAGACTGGACTGTATATTCATAAAACTTCTGCTGTTGGCCGGATAAATATGTGAACTTTGTCAGCCAATGCTTAGAGAAGGTGATTTATCGTGGGAAAACTCGACTGTTTGCTGGGTCCCAACGTACATTCAGTTTACCAAAAGATTACTGGCTCGGATTTGTACGCGAATGAGCCAATAAGAATCCCAATATGTGATGCCTATTATTGGTCTGCAGACAGCTACACTGCGTCAGAAGTATATCACCCAATCATTCATGTCACAAGAAACATTGTTTTCAAGGGTAAGTTGGCACACAAAATGTTCGCGATATATAGAGGTACGTCAATTTCGCGGATTCATCTGGCAAGTAGCCTAGATTGCTCAGTCCTGTACACGCTCTGGATACAGTCAATTATTCATTGGCTTACAACATTACAAGCGATAGCTCTATGAATCATTTCCTTATTTACTACTGGCTTGCAGTAGTCAAATGCGTTTCGTGACAGCCGCCATATAATCACACATGTGATTATGAAGTATATATTTTTGGCGTTCTACCTGACCTGGAATGTATTTGCGAAATTGACGTACCTCTAGCGATATACCATCCTCTCTACCTATGCTATAAGGTCAAATGTAAAATGCTCACTATATTGTAATGCAGGCACACAGAGCTAAACAAGTCTAGGAGCCAATAACGTCCCGGAGTGTATTCTGGTGAGTGTACGGTATAGGATTCAAGTGTGCCTCCAAGTAATAACACGAAATTCTCTCTGCCAGTGAGTACAGCAGGGGCATACTACTGTGTACGTAACACAAGACATAGCACAAAACTGTTTTCTCTTACCATATTCACACGATGCCTGAAGAAGTAATAGAATACGCAAAGAAGATATTTCAGCAGTGTTTTGTTACTTCAAACACTACGTTGCGCTTCCAGCTCTTTCCTGAGTCTTGCCATTCTCTGAAGTGATGCCACGATCTCGAACAGCTGTTGTGAGGCACATTGCCGAAATAATTCTACTTTGCGCAATGTTATCAAACATTCTAAACATTTCGGCATATGTAGAATGTTTCGCTGTATAATGTCGGCATTTTGAACCGATTCTCATTCGTTTTCGTGCAAACCATGAATTTGTTGACATTTCTATGTCTACGTTGTCTTGGCTTTTTGGATTTCAGATAATTTCTAGTAGGACTGTAACCGAAAATTGTGTTTTGTTATCAAAAGTTTCAATAGAGTAGAAAGATTACTTTACAGAAGTGCTTCAAAAACGAATTTCGCATCTTGTATTTAACTATAACATTTTCAACATATTTTGCTCTCTCTCATATATATATATATATATATATATATATATATATATATATATACACATACACACAGACATATATATACATATGCACACACATATACACATACATACATATATACACATATAAGTTTATATATAAAAGAAGCTCCATACCATATAACTGTGCATTCTGTTTCGAATAACTTCTACAAATTTTGACAGATACGAAACTTATCAAGAATAACTGCTAGTATTATGTAATGTTATGTCCGCCACAATGCAAGATGCAAGACAAAACTTATCTACATACGGTGGAATGAAAATAGCTCCGGTACATTTCAGAACCAAAGATGCTTGCTTACATAGCATGAAACACAACATCTAAGAATGTAGAGCCCACACAACTGTCGGAAGTTTTACTGAAGTTACGAGAGACATAATAGATTATATTTTATGTTACGATTGCACAATTACATGGAACGCATGTACTTTATAGTACTTGCGGCTTTATTTCAACGGACGCATGTAAACTCTAATGCGCTCCAACCTCTGGGAAATATATTATGACGCTATAATTAACATGTGTACGTGTCCGACATTAGCCTACAAGCTCGACACACATACCCAGTTGACACCATAATTGTCATCTGAAGTGGCGGGGTTAATGTGTCAGTCACGTGACCATCGTAATAGTGCTTCCTCGTTAAGAGGCAAACAAATAAGATAACCCAAGTATGCACTATGCTATAATACGTTCCTGAACAACATTTTGAGTACAAAATTTGCAATAACTAAAACTAGACCCCTCGGGAGAAATCTTAAGAACAGCGTATTTGGAAATAGAAACAGTAAAAGAAAATATGCAGAAAAACTGTTTCAGAATTTGGCAATGTGTACGGCTGACTTAACTAGCCGGTTTGGGTAGTTAGTTCTAAAAGCAAAACAAAAATTGGCAATATTTCCTTCTCAATTTGAAATAGTTCTGGGTCATCCACTGCCTACATTAGGACATTTCTAGAAATGTAATTGCATTGTCGCTGCTGTTTTCGAACGCAAAAGTCTGGCAAGATAATAAAAATTAGGTAAAAGTATAAAAAGACAGTTGACGCTGCAAATATAAGAGATAAGATTACCAAAGGAGTCGCAAATATAGATTTACCCCGTGTTCTAAAATTTAAGCTTCTTTATTACGTAGGCCTAGTAGCAATAAATTTGACACAAAAAATCCAAACATGAAAATGTAAGAAAATTAATTCGACGGGATGATTTCGGGGGTAAAATTTTGAGTAGAAGAAACTGCGGGTACTTTAGTGATAGCGAATGAGCATGACGTCATCAATAGTGTGCAACACGTATCCACCGACAGTACAACCACTGCGACCAAAAATTCGCTATGACGCTTCATAATAGGGCACCCAATCTCTCAAAGCCGACATGCAAAAAAAAAAAAACAGTTTTGGGCAACAGTTTTTGTCAACTTCTTAAGTAAATTCACCCCCCCCCCCCCCACGAATAACGTATTCCTGAATCAAAATTTTAACTCCACGAAACGGCTAAAACTGGCTTATTCAGATTTCTATATCTAGACAAATACCCAACTGGTTCGTTAAACCTACTAGCAGAGGGCCGTGACTTCGTTTCCGGCGTTACAACACAACGCAAAGAAACAAAGCGTTTTTGGTCTAAATCTGTTTATACAAGTACATTCGAATACACAATATGGTTTGTATTTCCGACATGTGCTTACACGAATAAATCAGAATGTTTCCGACGTAAGCAGGCCCATATAACTTTGCATGCGAGAGGTATGGATTTTCAAAATTTAGTCCACCCACCAACTTACCAAAGTTTCATCACGAACGTGTGATTGGTAGGGACCCTTGTTTTTCGCGAAAAGAATTTTGCCACAGTTTGTTTCAGCTTACGTGCATATCTGCAATTTTGCTTCACAGTTATTGGCAGCGTGTCTGTGTGAAGAGCCGTATCTCATTTGACTGAGCCAATTACAATAACGTTCATTCAACGCCACACGTCTGTGATTTGTCAGAAGAACCCCAAGGCTCGTGACAGTTAAAATATCCAATCACAGACCACGAAGCAGAACTGCAGATGTGCACGTGAGACACCGAAACAAACTGTGGCAAAATTCTTTTCGCGAGAAACAGGAGTCCCTAGTGATTGGTCTAGGAAGGCATACGTTAGAAAGAAACGGACCGACATTCATATACATAAATATACGCATGTGTGATTACACATACATATACGTGTGTTCTTACATAAATATATGCGTGTGTGTTTACATATAATAATTCTAGGAACATTTAATGGTACAATTTTTTTTTTTTTGGAAAAATTCTAATGGTGTAAAATTATGTTAAGGGTAAATTAATGAACGTTTTGGGAACATTCCGAAAGAGAAAATGTTTTCACTTAATTTTCTGGACCCCCCCGGTTCTTCCCCCTCCCCTCTATTTCTCATATTTAGATTTTTGTATTAGAAACCTTCGCGGGTGCACAGAAAACAGCTCACAGCAGTTTTATCGCAATCTGATGAACGGTGTAGGAAAGCATACGTTACAAAAGGCAGACAGATATCAATTGTAATAAGTACTGAAGAAGCATGATTTTGACATGACGACGTCATAAAGTACTACAGGACCTCGCAACTCAAAGAACATCAGTAGAAAGACTACAACACGAACACTCGGCGCATAAAGGTGGTGCCGCGCGAACAAACATTCAGCCGTACAACATACATACTATATCGTCTCGAGCGGATCAAATAAAGTGAACCTCGAGGACTATCGTCTATACAGTAAAAGTTTGCCTGGTTTCGACATATATCTCCGGGGAAACATGTCCAACAACTCCTACATGTTGACTCTTCAAACCATCTTGACTTCCTGAGAAATACCAAAATCAGGCGAACTTATAATGTGCAGACTAAAGTCTTCGAGTTAGTTGACGCTAGTTTTTTTTTTTTACATCCGAGGCACGGAAACTGGGAAGGCGATAAGTCGAATATAACACGTCAGTCAAACACCTCATCGCCTCTAGGTGCGGAGAACTAAACTAGCGCGCAGAGTTTTTGAAGTGTTTATCAACGGGACTTCAAGCGATGGCCATGTTATTTTATCCGTAGAAAGTATGTGGTCAAGTCCAATGCAGGTTTCTGTTATTTTGTTTCCCGATTACGGTTGATATTTTCTCGGCTACACTGAAAAAAAACGAGTATAGTTGTAGTTACCATACTTCTGTCAAAATAGGGACAGCAAAACAGTTTGGTTGTCGGTAATACTCTGGAAGGTTCTTTCAACATTCTGTTCTGTTGAAGTTACCATCTGGTGTGTAAAAGCAACAAGGATCTTTGTTTCTTCTACAAAACAGAATGTTGAAGGAACCTTCCAGAGTAGTACCAACAACCAAACTGTTTTGTTGTCCCTATTTTAACAAAAGAATGGTACCTACAACTATACTTTTTTTTCCCCAGTGTACAGGGACGTGATAAAGTCCATTTGAGCACTTTTAAGGAGCTTGGTAGTGATGTTTGTAATTAGCGGACGGTATTTTCAAAACCATAGGGGCACAGTTTAAAGTGTGTCTTCTCTTCGTAGACAAACACACTGGAAATATATTAACAGTTATACAAGAAGAATACTTTCTGTACCACGGTACAGCACGTCTCACACGCCAGGTCCAATGACTCTTAAGTAATGGCGAGGGAGTGTAGCGAACTTGCCCGGAAGTCTCCAGCCACTATTATAGCTCACTCAGCAATGAACCTACATGACCCTTACTGACGTCAGCTTAGACCGCACACAATTCCCATGTCACAGCAACACGCTAACCGCCATGTAAACTCCTCAACACAACTCTTGCTCTCAACATTAATATAGGGCTATTCTGTAGACTCTCCCATGTATCGTCGCTTAGCATCAGACTTTCACGATAGTATTAAGGTTCAGTTTCAGTCACCATATTGAATTTTAATATTTGTCTTTTTTTTTCTTTTTCTTTTTTTTTTTTTTAATTTAAGAATAAAATGGTTAAACATGTGACTACACCTCAAATTCTATTAACATTTCGTTACAGTACGGACATTGCAATTTAGCTGTATAGTTGCGCCGCAACGTGTGTGGCAATTTTTATATTCCGACAAATATCAACCTAACTATGCATTACTAGCTCTACTGCCATGCTTGTATTGTATAAGGTAAATATAATTTGCTGTATAGTCGCCAATTTAACATTTTTCTTCTCAGAATTCCGAAAAAGCGAAAAATAATAAATTTCAATATCGTGACTGAAACCGAGTCTTAACCCATAATTAGAGATGATAGCAAACCGCCAGGGTGTTCTTATTCTCCAATCCAACCTACTTCATAATACCAAGTCTCTGAACTTCAGTAACAGATATATGTTAAAACATCTTAGTTGTGATGTTATATGTGATATATTTGTCAGTTATTACTGGAACTACAAATGCCTGCTCTGTGTTGGTGGCCTAGTGAACTATGCCTACAGATACTTCCCAATATTGTGAGGGCCCACAAAGTGGCTCATCACTATATGAAGGTTTATCACTACGTATGGTCGGTTTACAGTTATATTTCCACGCCTTGTATGATTGGTCGATGGTTGTGTGACGTGGTCTAGCAGTTTACAGACAAATAACAGACGTTCAGTCGTAGCACCAGAGTTAGCATTGTCGCAGTCAAATAGACACACCAGTAACGAAAGAAAAGTGTCAGAAATGTACTTAGAGACCTGAAAAATTCTCGTTTTCTTTTGGCTCCAAGCTATAATTCCAGCAACTGTAAGTTCGTGCCACTTTCGCAATTGGTTTGACACTTGATGTAAGTCACTTAGCCAATAGTACAGAAGTAACTACATATCACTGCGTCATCGAGCAGCCAGTGAGCAGATAGGTATGCTTGAATACACATATGCTCTTGCAGGCTAGCCCACATGTCTATGAACCCACGAATTTTTCCCGTCTCTAATTATACTGAAGCCTTGCAAACGGCCAACTGTTACTGCGATACATCACCATCCCAACCAATAACATACACACAAGTTGGAAACACAATTTCGGGCTAAGTTTTTAAAAGTTAGCACCACACAAAATAAACACACGACTAAACCTGTATGTATGAATGTATGTGCATTTAGGCCCATACACTTATATTCACACAAGAAACATTAGTCAATAAAAATTAACAATTCCCTAGCATGTGTGACTGATTTAAGAAAAACACGTCTGCAGTAGTTTTGTTCAGCTTTAACAACAAAGAAAAAAAACTAAATACAAGGCAAATTAGGTCATCGTAGGTACAGTACACAATTTGTTATCAATCAGACTTACTTTGTCTGGTTAGAAAATCCATCGGATGACAGAGACACGCGAAATATGAATACAGGCGAAGTTCTGACTACGAGTCTGAAGTTCTTTCACATTTGTTTAAATTACCTTAACTTTTTTAAACACAACGTGTTAGGAATAAAATAAAACTTATAGGAAAAAATTGTTCTGGTTTAATAATTATTGTCATGTCCTGCGGGAGGCGTAAATAATTTGAAAATAGCCAAGAAAATTCTGACGTCTCTCTTCAAAGTATACTGAATACAATTTACTGACTGGATAAAATGTGATTATTATATAATGATACAATTCAGGTGGTAAAATGTAATAAATATATTGACGGTGCGAAAATCTCAGACAAGACTTCAAGGAGCTCTGTACATCCCCGACCACAATCTGCGATTTCATTGGTCACGATCCTCTGTAGAGCCACTAAATTTTGGTGAGAATAATTATGCCTGGACATGTTTCAATGCCTTATGAGCACAACTGCAGTTGTGCTTCATGGTTATTGGCAGCGAGTCTTCGTGTATAGGCTTCACTCGCTTGACTTGACTGCACCTATCATAACAAGGTTATTGCGACACCACACGTCAGTGATTGGCGGGCAAAACTCCAAGACTACGAGACTTACTAATACGTTCTACACCAATTTACATCGCCATGTTTTTATTCTATACTTGTACCAGATATTATTTTCTTATTTTAGTCACAAAATGTGACTAAAGTTTGCTCTTATGAAATTTTTTAATATCTCAAAGTTTTCGTATAATGGCTCGTTTAAGTCAAAATTTGCATGTTACGGTTTTAATGACGACGCTAACACCAACTCTGACATACGAAACTGGAAAAATTCACAGCTGATAAAGATGTCGCAGTCTACAATGTCTCGTACACAAAATAAATAATAACATTATTTTCTGTATTTAAAAAAAATTCAATATTTTTTTTAAAATACAAAAATATTTTATTTTGTGTAAACTTGTAGCTTACAACATCGTTATTTGCTGTGAATTTTTAAATTGGGTGAGTTGGTTTTAGTGTCGTTCTTAAAACAGTTAACATGCAAATTTTGACTTTAAAAAGCCCTTACGCAAAAACTATGCTAGATAAAAACAATTTATAAGAGCAAAATTTTATCACATTTTGTGCCTAAAATAAGAAAACAATATCTGGTAGACATATAAAAAAACTTTGTGATGAAAACTGCTGTTTACCACGCCATTAAAACATCCAATCACTAGCCACTAGCCACGGGGAATAGCTGCAGATGTGCGCATAAGACAGTGAAACGAAGTGAAGAGAAAACCTTTTTGCGAGAATCAGGGAACCCTATATATGTGACGTCACAATGAGCATACACGTACAGCCGTTTGGAGTCTAATCTGCTGCCGGAAAGTAAGGCGAATTTTGCACGTCTCTTCTTATCAGATCTTCAACATTCGCGTGCTAGGGTGTAAAGTCTGCTACAGTTACAAAGGTCACATTTTGAAAATTCTTTATCATACAGAAAGACTTCCAAGGAAAAAAGAAAACATTTCCCGCAACAGTAGTCACGATTACGTGCATAAAGTCGTTTACAAAAAAAATTTCTCGCGTTCAAATAGGTAACTGTTAACTCGATCAAGTTCTGTCTAACCCTAGTCGGGACGAGCGTAAGTTCAGTCGAAACACGCCACCTAGCACGAAAAATAAAACAGCAAACAACAAAGAAGTTAAACTACGTACCATGTTCAAAATATCGAAGAAAGACTCGTGAAACAAATTTCCCGTCGCATTTATTTAATAGTGCGTGGCAGATAAATAAACGCTGAAAACATCTATTGATTTCTACGCTTTGTTCGAAGCCGATGTGGATAAAAGACTCAATGACAATCCTAGATATTTGTATTTGCCAACTTTATGAAAAAATATTTATCCATAATTACTAATTCTTTACGCGTGATCTCTTGCGCCGCAGTTAAATGCACGAGGTTCCGGCGTCAGTGATTGTGCTTCAGAAGTTCCTAACACTGGAAACAATTTTGTTTAAAACGTTAGCTAAAACTATTGTCTAGGGTTGCTATTGTTTAATTTTCGCAAATTGGCTCCAAGAAACCCACAGTTACAGATTAATGCTTTTAGCGTTGAATTATGTACCACATCCTCTTAAAAATTCTTAAATGCTCGCAGGTATTCGGTAACTACTTGACTAACCGTTGGAGATCAAGCATAGATATAGTCGCGTAGCAAAGCAAACCTAGTTAACTCAGACAAGTTAGGCCTACTTCTCAGAGGAAGAGAAATTCAGTACAAAAAGTGTGCACGCATAGACACATACATTCGGGCCACAGCGTAGGCCTATATTGTTTATGGTGAGCTGACGTCAATTGTCGGCGAAGCTTATGTTGGCACCATTGTGTTCCCAATAGAAGGGGCTTACACAATGCTCCGCACGGATTACTGCCAGAGCCTCAAAGTACGTGCTGTGCAAGCATCGCAGCCACCCGAGCATAGAGTACGTACCATGACAACATCGCAGCCACCCGAGCACTGACATGCTTGACATGTAGGTATAGGTCATTCCGGATAAATTGAGCACTAAAGAGTTAACCTTTGAAAAAAAAATCATTAGCCGTTGCTGCATATAATTCAACATTGACAACAGTTCCATTATTGCTTGTACAGTTGGCAGCGAATAATCGCATGTACCATGAATTTTATATTTAAATACATTACTGAAAGTACATCAAACGGAATCAACCTCTCCGTGTTTACAATACTTAAAAATATTTATTTATGATATTATTGACATACCTACTGACTATAATTTTACTAATTTAGCGCCAGCAGAAAGTGACGCATCCGGGCCGTTCAACTTGAACAGTCGTTAGCGAATTGCGTCTAGCTCTCCACGCTGCTGACGTAGTTCATAATTCCACCGATAGGTGGCATCAGAGTTGGGTTTTCGCCGTTCGCCGCTTAGTTTGGAAGCGTTGTTGTGTTTGTCCATTGTGCAATAAATATGGGTTTCTGATAAAACACATTCAAAAGTATTAGATATGACTATTTTCTCATTGGTAATCTGTAAGTTGTCTTGCGTTATGATCGCATCCAACACGAGTATCTTGATTTAGAAAAAAAAATTTTTTTTTGCTTCACACCCTAAGAATACGTTGTTTTTGTTGAGTGTGTCGTGGTTCACGGCAGTATAACTGAACGGAATTAAAATTCTTAAATTGTGTGTGTTATTATGTTTTTTTTGTAGCAGTTTTGAGTTACAAATTCGATTTTAATGTGTACATATTTACGGCAACAATGCGGGTCGTATAAATTAGAGTCGGTACACAGAAACCAGTATTTAAGACGTTAACTTACAGGTATTTACAACTAAGATTACCATTGGTTATAAATTTTATTCAATCTCCATGTATTTAATGTGTACATATTGTTGATAACATTTTCAGGCCAGTGTAATGTAGATGTAAACATTGTACAATACTATGTAAATAAAAGCACGTTGTAATGTTTATGTTTACATGCGGCGGAAATATATACACTGGCAGAAAATATAAATTAATCAGGGCTTATTTGAGTGTTCACTTCATCACGAATCACCTATACCTGCAACAATCGCGATATTACTTGGTGACATACTGTACATATCAGTGCACAACCTGTGATTATATTGGCCACGATCCTATATGGGTAGCGACTGGGAAAATCCACGTGTTCACTCTACAGTAGGCTAGCCTCCAAGAATATATGTGTATCCAAGTAGACAACAGCTGTTCATTGGCTGCTCGCTGACACTGTGATACCACATTATTGGTACTGCATTAAAGTTGCCACTTTATTATCGCCCCCAGGAAGTGACAAACAAGTCAACGGTCAATCACAAAAGTGGCACTAACTTACAGTATGGTTGTCTGAAATAAAGCTTGCACCCAAAGGAAAACACACGACATTTTCATGTCCCTGTCTACGGGATGTCAATTACGTGTGTTGACAGTTTTTCAAGAGGTTGGACACACTACCATGGAACATTGTTTACTGTTATTGGTCAGAAGCATTTTTCTTGGCAGGCCACGACATTGTCGACTAACGGAATACGTCGAACGATTCTGGAGCAGTTTGGATTTTAGTCTACTGGCAAAAAATAACATGGAAATACACCTATCTAGTTACGGCTACAGCTGATTCTCTGATACCCATGATAGAAATTTCTTCCTTCGACACTGGAAGATTTCTTACTGTACGCGTAAGAGAACTCCTAGAGACACGTATTATTTATCCGCCGGAGGCTGTGAGGGCAAGCCATACGGGTGAGACTGGTGTACAATTCAAGTACAATACAACACATTTCATGCGCAGAACACTAACGTTCCGTGAAATGGTTCCGTTGTAGTCTGTTCCGAGATTTAGCAGTGACTTATACATATTTATTTATTTATATATGGTGTAAAGGGAAAATAACGCTTCTCTGGTTGTTTTATGAACGAGACTGAAAATTTTAAATTTTTAGTTAGAACAGTCAGAAAAATAATCCCTTATTAGCCATAAGGAGAGGCTCAAAACAAGTATTTAACAGGCGCGACGTATTTAAAATAAAACATGGAAGCATAGTTAAGCCAGATTCACAACCACACTTAACGCACGTGCGTAAGGATTATGGGATTGCCCTAATCTAGATGTACACAAAAGTTGTTTTTGTCAGTGCACATGTCTGCAGTGAAATATGCCACATAAATGATTTTCGAACGAAACAAATAAAATAATTTTTGACAAAAAGAGGAAGTAGGTACTTTTAAAACAATAAAATGTAATTATTAAATCTTTAAGTGCTTCAGACTACATAAACCTATATTCAGAACCACCACTTATTGTGTATACTTAAGAAGTATAGAAAGTTGAACAACACAGTCATACGTACGTACGTACGTACGCACGGCATGTGATGTAAATGTTTTCATGCACTACGCTAAGTGGTGTTTGTGAATCCAGTGTCAGATAGCTATGTGTTTTCTTTTGATCATTAAAGACACTGAGAACAAGATTAATAGTTTCGCTTAACCGTGTTCGAGATGGGGAAATCATAATTTTATACTAGAATGTAGTGATATTAGTTTTGTAGACGTCTGTTGAGAGTACAGTTTTCTGTTACAAAAATTAATTTACCTCAGCCAGTTTTCCCATAATTGCATTTTAAAGTAAAATGCTTTTTTTACTTAATACACCCTCGAAAATCAATGAACATAAGAAAATAAATAAGTCACAGTGAAACTAAATGTCACGGTTTACAACTCGATGCATATAAAAACAAATAATAAATATTTATATTGCAAAAAAAATTGGAAATATGGATTTTTTGCTGTTTTTAGCAATTTTTTTAAAGCCAAACTTATTTTGCAAAGTGTTTTATATACTTGAAACCTTATACTGTGAATTATTTAGTTTCCTCTTGTTCATTGATATTCGGGGGGGGGGGGGGGG
>PNEQ01036543.1:0-18836 GCA_003012365.1 Medauroidea extradentata | reverse complement strand
GCATTAATAAGACACTTAACAAGGTTCGAGAGAGATTTTATTGGCTTCATTGCCGTGAAGATGTCGACAGATGGTGCCGAATGTGTGACGACTGTGCCGCAAAGAAAGGTCCGAGGGTCAGAGGCCGAGGTCGTCTCCAGAAGTACAATGTCGGTGCCCCATTCGAGAGAATGGCGGTCGACATCTTGGGTCCCTTGCCGGTAACCGAGAGTAACAATCGGTACTTGTTGGTGGTGCAGGACTACTTCACCAACATCGTACATTTCCATACGCCTTAAATATTGCTTAAAATGTGCGAGGTGTCTCGAAAGTAATATTCATGATAGTCTCAAGTGTATTTTTCTTTCCGTAAATAAGCATTGTGGACGCGTTTTCTGGTCTCTAAGAAAAAACCTAACTCCGAATACGTTAGGTAGTCATCGCGGATATAGTTGGTACAGGAGACTTGACTCTATAGAGAAATGTAGCCCTCTTGTCTTAGTTAACTGTCTGCAACCAATAGTAGACAAGTGTTGCAATTTATTATCACAGCGCCAATATTAACGTGGTATTGTTTTGTTGAGTTCTACGTAATCTGTACTTTTTAATGCCTCCGTAACTCGACTGTTATCTCACACTAACGCGAAAGGTCACCGCGCGAACAATACTCCTTCTGCAAGAGATAAGCTAAACTTTACACATACCACAACTTCTTCCTCTTCGAGTTTTACGGCGTTCACAGATACGAATATCCACCAATAAATATATATAAGAAATATAAAGTAAAAAACATCCAAAAACAGTCTCTGACAACTTTTTGAGCAAAATTATTTTCCTAGTCCACACAATATCTGACGCCAAAACTGTCATCTATTATAAGTAGAGATGATGGTATATCGCGAAAATGTTTTGTGCCAAGATAGCCTTGAAAACACTGACACAACGTAGCTGTCTGCAGACATCAAATATTACAATATCGGGATTTTTATTGGCTCATTCAAATAGCAACAGCTCCGCGTACAAGCTAAAGCCAGTAATCTTCTGGTAAGCTGGACGTGTATTGAAATCCATCAAACAGTCAACTTTTCCCGCGATAAACCATCATCTCTAATTATAAGAGGTAATGATTTATCGCGGGAAAACTTAACCGTTTGCCGGGTTTGTACGTCGAGCCGTTGCCCTATTTGACTGAGCCAATAAGAATCCCGCTATTGTAATATTTCATGCCTGTTATTGGTCTGCGGACAGTTACATCGTGTCCTATGTATACACGTTGCAAGAAACTACAGCTTCTTCAGTGAGTTGGCACAAAAATGTTATATTTATGATTGCTTTTCTTATTCTGTGTAGACTTACATAGCCTGTACGATTCTACTTACATTTTTAACGTTATATTTCGTAATAAATAAATAGTCTCTACTGTAACGAGAGGTACCCGAGGTGAGGGAATCACACTCCGAGACCAGATTCCTGACTGGGTGCTCGTGTGTGCCGAGTCCTGAAGGATGACATTAAGTGAAGCCTTGCGATGGAGAAGCAACGAAATAGGAAATGCGGGGGAAATGGGAGTACTCCTAGAAAACCCACCTGCTCACTGCATTATCCGCACATTTTCTACATGCGAAAATCGAGATCGACCCCGCTTGAAACCGAACCCAGATCGCTTTAGTGGGGTATGATATTTCCTTTTCTTCCCGGTATCATAACACATATAGATTGACATTCACAGGCTTGAGTATATCTTGCGGCATGTCATTGTTGCATTGTCTCTTATCTTTCTTAAACCAATCGTTTCAGGAATTCTACAGTCTTCTTTGAAAGGGTTTGGCACAAAAAAAATATATAAATGATTATTAGACATGATGGTATATGGCTGGAAATCTTGACTGCTCGCTAGGTTTCAACCACGTTCAGCTTACCAGAAGATTGCTGGCATTCTCTTGTACGTGGAGCTGTTACCCTATTTGACTGAGCCAATAAGAATCCACTATTGTAATATTTGATACCTGTTATTGGTCTGCAGACATCTATGTTTGGTCAGACGTATATCACCCGCAATCATACATGTTGCGAGGAACTACAGCGTTTCCAAGGGTATGTTGGCACGAATAATTTTCGCTATATTACATCATCTCTAATGATTATTTCCTCCAAGCCCAATCACTTTCCATTTGCCACAGATTTCTCTTACAATTTGGAGACGTAGTCTTTGTACGCTGGAAATCTTGGCAATACGAACACTTTCCTAGCATAGCCACTAGTATAATAGGTCATATATGACTAAATGGGAACAAAAATATTATATGCCAGTATATTTTAACCAGACATGGTCAACAGTGAATAAGCTTGTTCAGGAAAGATACGTTTACTGTACTTACTTTCAAATACTTTCTTTCATTTGTATGCTAAAACAAAATTCATATTACATAATTAAAAGCAATATGATTGCGAGAAGAGGAATTATTAGAATTAGTTCAAATTTCCCGCACTTTTAATTTTAGTTTACAAGCACTTTTACCTGAGCGCTAGTAGCAAAGAGGGTTCAGAGGTGCTGCTAAGTCTTCACCTATTATAATACATACTGAACTTACTTGTCTATGATCTCGCATTAAGAAATGCTGCCAACAATCGAAATAGATCTGCAGGGGTGACAGTATGTTATTGAAATCCAGCTGAGGTAAAACAAGTCATGAAAATCAGGTGTTCCTACTGCTAATTAGCCCACCCCCCTCCCCAAATTTTATAAAAAAAAATGTTTGCATCAATTTACTACAGTGCCTTACGTGTACATTCGGAGCTCTGCTTCACTGTAATTGCCAGCGTGTCTTTGTGCATATGCTTCGCTTATTTGACTCTTGAATGTGCTAATCGAAATACTGTTACCGAAAACCAAAAAGTCTGTAATTTGCGATTAATAATCCAAGTTGCTGAGAATTAAATCATTCAATACTGATTACGAAGCAGAGCTGCAAATGGGCACGTGATGCATAGAATCAAGTTTCTGCTAAAATATTTTCACAAAAAACCTTGATCCCTTCTGGTGATGAACATTGCCACAACCCTATTTAACACACACACACACACACACACACACACACACACACATATATATATTATCTGAAGTTTTAAATTTTGATTCAAATATAAGTACTGAGCTATAAATCGAATCATCCTCAGACGTGCACCTAAGCAAAATAAATGTGTAATTAACCTTGCAACTTTTACATGATACCATAATAATGGGACTTAAATTTAACTGATTTGGTGCCAACATCACTGACAACATTTTTTCGTTATATTTTATTTCCGGTAAGGTTTTCCTACGATGGTTGCTTTAAGAAGGGCTCAGTTAGCTACGGACAGCTCGACATTGAAATAAAAAAGTGTAAGGATACGTGTATATTTAGGGCCATGAACTTTTCGCGAAAATAATTTTGCCTCAGTTTGTTTCCGTGCCTTATGTGCATGTCTACAGCTCTGGTTCATAGTCAGTGATTGGCTGTTTTAACTCTTGCGTGTGTTTGGGTTCTACCTGCAGATAACATACATGTAGTGTCGCGCTAACCTTGCTGTGATTGGCATAGTCAAATGAGATACGTCACTTCACACAAACACACTGCCAATAACTGCTAAGCGGAGCTGCAGATGTGCACGTAACACACTGAAACAAACTGGGAAAAAAAAATTATTTTCGCGCAATGTTCATGGCCCTGTGTATAGTATTTCGTTGTTAAAGGGCCGTAAAATCTGCTCACCCTCACCTTCAGGGTCTCAAGGAAAGCTCTGAGCTAGGTGGCGCCCTTGTATAGGAGGACTCAGGAGCCCTGCTTGTAGTTGGCTATCCAAGCGGCCAATGAGGAGAGGCCAGTTCTCCAATTGGTTCCTGGGGTAGCCAACCACCGTCAATCACTTCTGATTGGCTGTTGTGGAGGTTAATCATCGCCTGTCCCTTCTGAGAGGCTGTTGTTATTGTCAATCATATTTTGTGACCTGGCTTGTCATTTTACCAGTTTTTTTAAAGTAAATTCCAGGTTTTACCCACTTATACCCATCATCTCTATTTATGTTCAGTATGATTAAGAATTTCGATGGCTTCTCATACTGTTCTTGTTCTGTAATTGTTGATGTTGGCTATATCTATAGATTAATTGGAATATACGCCATGTTTGGTAGTCGATTTATGCTCTGCTATTGCAGATCTATTGTTTTCCTATTTGTAATCGTGGATGTGTTCTTTGATTCTTGTCAATATCATTCTGCCAGTTTGACCAACGTAAATCAAACCGCACGAACAATGGTACCTTGTAAATGCCGGCCCGTTGTTTGGCTTGAGTCTTTTCATTCGCCGAAGGAAGAAGAGCCTCAATTTTCCGGGGAGGCTTCTGAATAGTGTGGATTTTGAGTTTCTTCTGTAATATTCTTTATTGGTTGGTTACTCCTTGGACCTATGGAAGAAGAACTATGTTTGTTTGTTTTTTTTTTTTTTAGATTTTATCTTTATATCCAGTTTTTATTTTCTGATAGTAATTTTTTTTATAAAGTGTACGTATTGGTGTAATCTAGTGAGTCGAATTTGAAAGCTTATTAAGAGCGACCCCCGAATTTCGCAAAAAATTTTTGCACTGCTTTGTTTTGATGTCCTATGTGCACATCTGTAGTTCTGTGTCGTGTTCAATAGTTGAATGTTTTCAACTCTCAGCTAATCACGGGCGTGTAGTGTTTGTTGTTCTGATTGTCTCAGTCAAATAAAATACGTCTTTGCTGACAGTTATCTTTCTTGTCACTGGATAACATTTTATGTAATTAGTAGACTCCTCATCATATCCAAATAATATAATTTTCTTACTTTTTTCTGTAAGATTGTTCCTGCATTGTACTGGCACCAAGACGTACTAACTACATGCGTTGAAACAAGTTGGTACATATTTATTTTCGCCTAAAACCAGTAAATCTGCTTATTATTATAGGCATCAGTTTGTCGCGAGAATATTTTGGGCTATTTTGTTTTAATGCCTTACATGCACATCAGGCGGCTCAGCTTAATGATTTTTGGCAGCGTATTTTTGTTCAAACACATCTCTCATTTGACTTCACTGATTAGAATAATGTTAGTGTGACATCATACGTCTGTGATTTGCCAGTAGAACCCCCAAGACAAGTGAAAGTTAAAAATCTAATCACTGACCATGAATAGAGGTACGTCAATTTCGCGGATTCACCTGGCAGCAGCCTAGACTTGTGAGTCCTATACACCCACTGGCCACAATCGATTATCTATTGGCTTATAACCGTACAAGCAGGTAGCAAGCGACGACACTTCGCATTATTTCCTTATTTACTACTGGCTTGCAGTAGTCAAACTCATTTCGTAACAGCCGCCAGCAAGTCACAGACATGACAATCAAGTATACATAATTGGCGTTCAACCTGACCTGGAATGTATCTGCGAAATTTACGTACCTCTAACCGGCGTTCAAACCGAATGGTGCAAAAATAGTTTCGCCACAAAACCGATTCTCAACTTGTAATATTCTAATAGAGACAACAGTCATGGTTGTCGACACTATCTTGATTGTTCCTACAACAATCTGTTTTGTACAAGTAACAATATGTTCTGTAAAAGAAATATGCTGTTTGCTCCTTCTACAGAACATATTGTTGTTGGAGCTATCCACCGAAAACCAAATTGGATTGTTGTCCCTGTTTTAACAAAAGTATGGTACAATACTTTTCTTGCACTGAAAGAATAGTATTGTTGTAGGTACCGTGCTTGTGTTAAAATAGGGACAACAATCAGTCCAGTTGGGTTGCCGTTACTATCTTGATTGTTCCTATAACAATGTGTTTTGTAGAAGGAGGTAAGAGCATGTTTCTTCAAAAGACCATATTGTTACTTCTACAGAACAGGTTGTTGGAGAAACAACGCAGGTAGTACCAACAAAAAAACTGGACTGTTGTCCCTATTTTAACAGAAGTATGGTGCCTACAACAATACTTTCCTTTTGCCTGGTGAAATTAACAACGCATTTCTGCAATCATCTCTCAAATCACACCAAATACAGCGGGAAATGCCGAAGATATGAGTGTCGACCGTTGCGCGCTTGTTCCACGGGCGGGCGCCCAACACGTGGAATTCAAGAGGGCCACGTGGTAGAGTTCTGGGCGGCGCAGGCAACAGTCAACAAGGAGAGCTGTTTCCTACCCTCTCTCCCTCTGTCTCTGTCGCTCTACAGGCACAGCCAGCAGAGGCCAATGACTCGGGCACACGTCCTCACGCACGTGACCTCCAGACGAAAACACTGCTTTTATTGGCGTCTGTTTAATTCTCCCTGAGTGGACATCAAGGACATAACACTCCTCTTTGTGGCATAGCCCGTCCCCGTCCATTTTCCGGTTTGATGCTGTGAGAAAATAACCCTATCACAGAGTACCCAGCCATACAGAAGCTAAATGACGTGCCGTTTATCATTGCTGCTAGAGTAGTCTTCAACAATTTCAAATTTCCACGTCTGACGCGTGGGAACAGCGGAGCCATAAGAGCCAGAGTACCACGTTCGACGAGAGGCATATCGCCTCTAATCACAGCGTGTCAAACTGGCGGGCGAGGTTTTCCTTGTTGTCTTTTTCCTAAGGGACTTTAAGACATGACACTAAAATATTAGTTTGAAATAGTAAGAAGTAAAGGCCAACGCATGCCTTTCGCTTTGCACTTTAAACGAATTCAGGTGTGTTTTCGGAGTTACAGCCTTCTAGATAAACCGTTTTTAGCCCGAAAATTATGTTTAAAAAGGGAGGTGAATTTTCAAAAAAATCATATTATTATATCTTTAAATGTGTCTTCCTTTCGTTGATAAAGTAGAGGGGAGGTTGGCTTAATGGCCGGCTGCGCTCTGACTGGCTGCCTGCTCATGCAGTAGCTCACAGCCTTCGCCTCGCTCTAGCCCGACGGCGCGATATTTGAAGTGAATACAGAGGACAACCCAACTCATCAGTACGGCTAAGCCATAAGATATAACCGCACGACATTTTTGATAATTGAATATAAGTTTATGACGTCAGTTATTGACAGCATATTTTAAATTTATATGGCGTAATTCTATATCAGTAAAAATAATCATTACAGTAGCTTTTCCAGCCTTTTGTGGTTATTATCGAGGCAAACATATCTAACATTTTTCTATGTTAAACGCTGTGAACAAATAAAATACTGCTGTAAACAGAAACAAAATGTGTGAGCACTGTCAATGTTTCTCCGATAACTACGCACAACATAATGCTAGGTAACATTATTTATTCGAACACTGCATTAAGACAATTGGGCGGTATTATGCATCACTAGACTTATGTGTTATTTGTTACATATGTATAAATTATTCTTCATCTTTGAACCAGTTCTACAAAAACAATTTTAGTCCTATCTCATGTTGTTATAAATATTGACTTTACATTAATACAATAATTTTTGGTAAGACTGTTTCAAATATGAAAAAGTTTTAGCATGATTTACTGATACCTTACAATTGGCACGTAGTCTACATATAGTCAGTTATTGTCCAATTCTTATTCACTTAAAACGTTTATAGCTAGCAAAAGCATTAAAATCGGGGACTTAAATTGTGTAATAACCCAAAATTTTAAAGACTCGTCTCAAGTTTCACTTAAATGAGTTTTCTACAAGGATTATTGGTAAAATATTGTTGGTTTCCCACACATATTGCATAAAACATTGAACGGTGTATTATGTCTTGAGCACTTACTAGCAACGGACGGTGTCATGCACTGATTTACGAGGTAAATTCACATCTGTAAACACCATATTACAAAACTTTTGTGAATGTTCTGTGTTTTCAATAAAAAATTGTAAGGGTTGCATTAAAACAATAGAAATATGACACAACATACTTTACTACTTCTCGGTTACGTACGTGATTCACTTATACATGCAAACTTCAGTGGAACATTGCTCAAACATCATCACTGAAGTCAGCTTAAATATACATCGTGTAAATTGCTGAACTTTTTACATAGTTATGCTTGAACAAAATTTACATATTTAAGGCCAGAATAATAATGCCTACGGATACCCGATTAAAGATAATTATATTGCTCTTACAATAAATGTTAGTGGCTGCCATTAATTTTAAAATAAGAAAGGCCATCAACGTAACTTCAGTAATTACAAAAAGCAATCAAATCGTTGCAAAGACATAATTTTTATGTGTCTCATATGAAGCTGGTGGTAACTAGGCAGAATTACTTCATGTTGTTAGAATGAGGAGCTTTTGGTGAACGTCTTAATAACGCTGTGTTACTGTGACTTTGTTTCCGATGAAAGAGGTTACGCTAAGATAACAAAAAAAAGTGCAAACAATGTTCTAGGTATTCTCATTTTCTGGTTTTCTATGTTGACTTATAAATTCCTGCAAAAATCAATAATCGTATATTGCGTTGAATTATGGACCACGCTTATTGTTAACCAGTGACTGGAGAGGTTCATGCGTTTATTTTCTTGTACGAGGAATGACGCGCAAATAGACGTTGATTTTTGTTGAAAAGAGTTGTGCATCGCCTTGTTTCAAGACCTTACATGCAAAGCTGCAGCTCTCTGTATCATGGCCGAAATTCGATATTTTTAACTCTCAACTTCTTTAGTTTCTACCCGCAAATTACAGACATGTGATGGAGACGATGTATCACGAAAATACGTTGTGCCAACATACCCTTGATAACACTGCAGATAGGCCTACTCATAACATGTATAGTTGGGTGATGCAACGTCTCTCTCAGCAGGCCAATAGCAGGCCTCAAATATTACAATAGCAGGATTCTTATTGACTCAGTCAAATAGGGTAACAGCTCCAAGTACAAGCTAAAGCCAGTAATCTTCTGGTAAGCTGAACGTGCATTGAAACCCAGCAGACAGTCAAGTTTTCCCGCGATAAACCTTCATCTCTAGTACAATTGCAGTAACCTTTTTCTCACTGGCACAGTAAACTGAGTGACGCTCCTGCACAAAAATGCACCGCCCAAAATCATGAAGTAGAGCTGCAGATGTGCACATAAGACACTGAAACAAATTTGTACAAATAACTTTTCAACAAAGTCAGTGGCTCTATTAATATACCCAAGAAGATAGCAGCTTCTTATTTACTATTTTCTCATGCTGGATCAGTGGTGCTCTATGGCCAAGCTTGCGATTTGTTGCTTTGTTATTTTAGGCGGTTCGCTAAGGCTATGATCCATAATTCGTACTGCTTTCACTATAATTATACTTTTATTCCTAAACGGGAGCAGATAGCGAAAAGCTGTTGTGCAGTTCTGTTGAAAATTGTTTTTATTATGTAGCCCAATTTTTTCTAGGTAAAACATTTTATAGATTTGTTTTATAAGTTCATTACCGATTATTTTCATAGTTGCATAATTAGCTGAAACCATTATACATCTACTTAATGAAAAAAATAGTTAACACAGTTTTTAACGAAAATGTTTAACAATTTTTCGATATCTGCTCTCGTTTACGATTTTAGAAAATATTTGTCGCTAAAGCAGTCGAATTGATGGCTCGTGACCTTAAAGTGAGAACTTACCAACACGTATAATAATAATAATGCATTTATTGAGGCTCTATAAGTAAAGTTTTGATGGTTGTGCAATGTTTCCAATAGTTTTTAGTTACATGGGAGTTTTTTAATTTTAAATAATGGCTCACGGAAAATTGTAAGCAGTACTCAGTTTATCCAGAACAACCTATAGGTTGGAACCTTCTAGAAGAACCAAATAGGGCTGTGGACCAGTTGCTAAACTGACGCGTTACTACAGATGGTTTCATTCCAGCATGCTTAACATGTTTCCAATTATTATGCAGAACTCATTCCACACGATGCACATGTGTTTAGAAAGAGCGTGATATTGCAAAAATATTTTACGAAGAAAAATACTTCAAAACACTTTAACGTGCATGATTAGAACGGGTAATTTGACATGGGTTAAGAATTTATCATCGAAAAACAAATGCAACAACGGCGACCGGCCATGCAAATCCTTCAACGTAAACCAGCAGACAGCAACGTTTCCTCGTGATAAATCACTATAGTTATCTATATGCCTTCTCGTTTGTGACCTGCAAAATTCGCGTTGTTATATGGCGACAGACTGGGCTTCACTGGCCAATATACACCAGAGCACAATCTGTCACTCCATTGGCCACGAACCTTTAAACGAGGTCAAGCATGTGTGTGTCTGTTTTACAGGAAGTTGGTCACACTGCCATGGGACTCGCATTAATCATTGGTCAGAATCTTACTACGCGCAAGCTACGACATTATCGGCCAATGAGCGACAACGATCTATCTTACAGCTGTTTGGAGTCTAGTCCGTTGCCAGAAAATAACGCGAAATTTGCACGTCCCTACTTATCAGGGACAACTGGAAAATCTACGAGTCTCCTTGGCTTGCGGGCTAGACTTCATAGATATGTACACGGTACATACCCACATATTACATAATGTAAAAATCGTTTGTACATTTACAATAAAATATTTGGAAACCCAATTAACCAAAGAAATTCCTTGTATAACCACATAGGCTCTTATGAAATATGCAAAGCATGTAAACCCAAAGAAGTATTTCGGATATACGTCATTGTAGCAATAGCGTATGTCCATATTACTACATTGATTTGTATCTTGCCCTCATTGCAATGATAGTTTAAAAGTATCATACAAAGTAGGCTGTATATTCGTAAAATTACAAAATATAACCGCCTATTTGTACGTCGAATACTGTAAGTAAAACTTAATTTTGAAATTTTTTTTTCTGCTCACGGAAGTAAACTTATTTATTAAGTGACTGTTAAAAAATAATTGTTACGTGTAATTATTGAGACAATACTGTATGTTAACGCAGCATAATTCAATCCTGCACCCTTGCTCTTGGCGACCGTTCATAGACAATCTTGCTAGATCTACTTATTTGTTTTCAATGTACACTTCACTGACTTAAGTTTATTAATTTTTTTAAACGTCATTAATAATATTGACTTTGTTCCATCGAAATGCTTACCATAAGACGTGAATTGTGTATAACTATATATAATTTCTAATAAACCAGTGATTTTGGTTAACTACAAAGTTCACCTAAATTGTTTTACAAAAATAATCCTTGTAATTTTAAAAACAAATAATTCTACAAGAAATTGTCTTCAAACTGTTACAAAGATTTGTAAAAATAAAAATAAATTAGTTGTAATTTTAAAAAAAAGTTTGGGTGTGGATCTGTGTAATTACAGTTATGGACCATTATAAAGCCTGAGAATTGGTTACTTTGAAATTTTCTGTCCGTAGCCTTTCAGAAAATTCCAGATAAGTCGAGGGAAAATTCTATCGTGACCCCAAATAATTATCTCAAACATTTAATATACAGTAAGTCCTCGATTTACGTCGGGGATAGGTTCCTGAAAACAGCGACGAAAATTGAAACTACTTAAACTGAGTCAGACCAGCCCCGCCCACAGCCTAAGAATGTCACCTATGGCGCATAAGAATAGATTGACGACGTTATTCTGAATCAGCAGCTACTTAAATTTGAAAATTGGGTACTCAAACAGTAGGGACGTTAATCCGAAACGAAGTTAAGCAGTACAACGTAAATTAAGGAAAACTTAAACTTTACTCCTGGGGTTCTTTAATTATTCCGTTAGGAACAGTTTTGACCGACTGCATCATAAGTACTTACATAACGACTTCTATTTAAGGCACAGACAGTTCAAAACTGAATTATTCTGTATTCACTAATTGCTTATTAGTATCCAACTGATTTTATTTGCGATCAACTCCACTCCAGATAAGGTAGCATGGAATCGTTCCTTGATTCACTGCAGATTTGTTAAATGTTCTGAAAATTTCAGGTTAGGTTTGATAAACCGTGATCTAATTGCAAAATAATCTGAAATGTTTAAATGTCTTAAATCTGTTCTGCGCCGAAATTTATTCGCTAAATATTCATGTCCCGAGGTATTATTCTTATCATCACCAATGTTGCCCATATCCCTTCCTTCTTATTGCCTTCAGAGGGTAAAACAATATCACGTGAACACTTGTACTAACTACGCCATGAAGGTCGCAGTTAGACTGTACACAAGAACCGAGTTCGAAACCAGGTTCCGGGATATTGTGAAGGTCGGTTCGTCGTCGCTGAGTCAGACAAATCACTGGTGACTTTTTTTTAGCAGAAAGCACTCTCTCTTTTGAAACATTAACGGGGTCAAGGACAATAAGTGATCCTTGCTGATGGTAACACTTTAAAACTTTGATGTTCACTATCGTGTGTCTTTTTATAGGTCTGTTCCGAAACACACAGGATAAGTAATGACGAAGTGGTTAGTTTTGTGTGAAACTGGAGTGTTTTGCTGGGTATATGTCGTTGTTAGAGTAGAATTTATGTAGACAGACAGACGCATACAACCGGATTCATAGCGTGCACTGATGTGGACGTTTAATGATTTTTGCAGTGGGTGTGTTTTGTTGTACATAGAGACGGGAAAAATTCACGGGTTCATTGACCTGTAGGCTAGCAGACATTATCTGCTCACTGGCTGCTCGATGACGCAGTGATATGAGCCTGTATTTAGTTGCTGCTGTACTATTGGCTAAGCGACTTCCAGGAAGTGTCAAATATGTCACGGGCCAACTGCGAAAATTGCACGAACTTACAGTTGCTGGAATTATAGCTCGTGTCTGAAAGAAAACACGAATTTTTCACGTCTCTAGTTATATAGGATCGTACATCCAACAAAATACTTCAGTTTGTCGTACACCCCCTATTGAAAAAAACGATTCAAAAATCATATTAGTTTTGTGTAGCTGCTTGTAAAAATAGTGGGGTAGAATGTATACTTTAAATTTGTTCGCAATGTGAACTCAGTGGAATAAGTTCTGTCACGAAAATCATCTTCTAAGTTACATTTGTTTAAAAAAAACGTAAAAAAACTTGATTATTTACTGTGTAGACACTTTTATTTTTTGATTACGTTGCTTAAAACCAAAAAAAACATTAAAATCATAAAGTTGTGATTTTAGAGTGTATTTTAAGCTTGGTATTACTCAGAGTTATACTTCAACAATACACGTAGTAAGTAATAAAAATACTTGTCAAAGAGTGTAGGTAAATGACGCTCTTATGAGGAGGGGGGGAGCCGAGCCGTTAGAAAATTTTACTGTATTTTCAGTTTTTGTGCCGTATTGTATTATCAAAATTTTCTCTTCGACGAAGCATGGGATATGATCTTGTTAACAGCTTGAAACAAATAATACTTGAATATTTCATTAATTTGTCATGCAAAATCATTGTGAGAGAATTATAGGTTAACTTTCAAGAATTGTCTTGCAAAAATTCTGCATGAAAAATTAACGAAAGATTCCATTATTATTTATGTCAAGCAGTTTACCAATAATATATCCTATACTTTATCGAAGAAAATTTTCTGATAATACAATTTGAATAAATATTAAGGCTCAAAAACTGAAAATGTAAGAAAATTGTCTAATTTTCCACCTTAAGGGCACTGCCTACCTGAGAACCATGGCGAATGTATGGATATATACTTAAATGTTGGATTCTGCTCGGCAAGGATGTCATCTTTCATGATATCACTTAAACGCGTGATTGGCGGCGTGATAGATAAACAAGCGCTGAGTTCTACAATTGAGATCTACACTTTTTGAAAGTCTGTATAGCAAAACTACAAAACAATAATTCTTTATAATTATATTTGCGAACTTTACTAGCAAACATTTACACAGAACGAAGCATTTGTTAAGCTTGATCGCTTTCAGCGCAATTAAGTGTACGAACGTTAGTCGAGGAAAATTTTTGCTCAGAAATTTGCCAAAAACTATAGTCTTGCAAATTGGCTTCGAGAAACTGAAGATTTTAGCGCTGAAATATATACGACGCAATCTTAAGTGGTTTCGTGGACTGACTTGATGATATGTCGGCCTCATGTCTTCCGCATGTCCTGGCGACTCTCTCAGAGCTCTTCATAGAGCGTCACTCGTCTCACATCTGCCCCGCGCTCTCAACGAGTACGAAAATAGGCCAGCTGCGACGTCTGTGAGTCACGACTTCCTCATGCCGTTCCCGGAACACCATGACTGCGCCGATCAAAGTGATTCGATGTGCTGTGTTAGTCGCATGACGACTGCTTAACCAACCCCTTACCCTTCGTCATCTGTCTTACCTATGCGTAGGTACTGGAGACACGAATATCGCGTGGGTTCGTCGACCTGCAGGCTGTAATCCATTGTGAGAACTTTGAACGTTGTCGCAATTGGACTTGATAGTAAGAATATATGGGCTTATGAACATACAGCATTGCTTATAATTTGTAGATAAAACCTGTGAAACATTAAACATGCAGCAACCCACGAAGATAACAAGTTGGTAGCAAGGAAAATAATTAGCGTACTTAATATTTTTTAAAAAACTTTTTATTAAGAAACTCCGAATTGGAAGTCGAACCAAAATACAAACAAAAAATACATAATGAAAAAATATACAGATTTTATCAACAAATAATATGCAATGGTGTGTGTTCATAAACCTATACATTCTTATAATACATAGTAACGTGTACACTCTAATCTCAACAGTTGATACATTAGCTGTTATCCAAGTGGGTAATCAGTTTCACTCTAGACTAGGTAGCACTGGATTTGTTCCTTGATTCTCTGTAGCTTAGTTATTGGTACAAACAATAATTTTTGGTGAAAAGAATTGTGCAACATTTAGTTTGAATGCCTCAGGTTCACATCTGCAGCTGTGGTATGTAGTTATTAACAGCGTGCATTCTTGTAGAGGCGTCACTCATTTGACTGTGCCAATGAGAATAACGTCACTGAGACACAACCCGTCTGTGATTAGCTGGTTATGTCCCAAATATGTTGAGAGTTGAAAACAACCAGTTTCACTAACCATGAAGCAGAGCTGCAGATGTGCACGCGAGTCATTGAGACAAAATGTTGCATAATTCTTTTCACCCAAAATGCATTGCCTCTAGTTATTGGTTCAGAGAATTTCAGGGCCCATCCGATAATTTGTTAGAGAACGGAAAAACTCGCGTTTTCATTTGGGCACAAGATGGAAGTTAAACAACTGTACCTTCGTGTCACATTCGCAATTGGGCCGTGACTTATTTTACCTATTCTGAAAGACTCTGAGCAAATAACAAATCAGCATATAAATGCAAGCCCAATCATGTGTCAGCGAGCAGCAATGAGCAGCTAATGTATACTTGAGACATTACCTGAGGCGAGTCTGAGACTATGAACACGCGAAATTTGTTCCGTATCTACCTATGTGTGTATAATTTTGTACTTAAAACGGGTTTACTGTGCAGCTGTCGAGTAACCCTGTACCACGGCCGTAGAAGAACAGGTCTGGACACTCGCCTGGAAACTTGACCCCCTTGTTGTTTAGCTTTAGTTCACCAAGTTACCGAGAATAATGTGTTTTATTAGCGCTGATGTTAGGGCGGTCGGACTAAACTCCGCCCACTTCCTTTCCTCTGAGATAAACAATTTATCAAAACGTATTTTTTATCAATTTATGAAATACTTTCTTCGTTCGTAAATTTAAGAAAAGGCTCCAGCAATCTTTATTTACTTTATAAATTTAACAATGGAAAAAAGTGGGCAGAGTTTGAGTCCGACCGCCCGGAAAACAGCGCCAAAAAGTACAACATTCACGGTAACTCGACCAACTACAGCCAAACAACAAGGGGGTCAGGAAAAATACATTGTTAGATAGGCGAGTGTCCAGACCTGTTCTTCTACGACCGTGCCCTGTACCAATCAAATTATTACTTTTTCTGGGAATATTTTTTTAAAAAGTGGCCAACATCTACATGGGCAAGTACTATTTGCATCCTAAACCACATTATCACAACACAGTTCATCTCGGGGGCCGCGGTGGTCGAGGAGTCAGGCCTTTCGACTCCCACTAAGGCGATTCGGGTTCGATTCCCGGCAGGGCCCGTCCCCGGATTTTCGCGTGTGGGAATCGTGTTGGACGATACCGTTGGTCGGCAGGTTTTCTCGGGGATCTCCCGTTTCCCCCGCCCCTTCATTTCGGCGCCGCTCCATACTCACCTCATGTCACCCCTCACCAGCGCCGAAGACCTCGATGTTAAGGCGGCCACCTACCCCACGCTTCAAATGCGGTGTAGTGTGTTCGTAAACAGGTTTTTTCTACGAAAATTTTCCACGTGCGCCCATTGTGCCAACGTACGAAAAGAAAGCAAACTTCAGGCAAGGTCGGAACCTCAATATTGTGATGCCACGCTCATTAAAAACACTGTTTCTAAGCGCTCCAACATGGTTAAAAACGGCCTTTTCAGAACGCCGTACTTCAAAATGTACTAACCGGATGTGTGTGAAACTCAGGTTGCGACCTGCACTGAACTTAGTTGCAGATTTTCCATCTATAAAATGATATGGTCACCGCTTAATGTCCCATTGAAAAAACCGTTCGGCGGGAACCTTGCACGTTACTTCAGCGCTTGGCTCGTTGAGGCGACGCGGCATTTGATGCGCGCTTCAAACTCGACCTTACTGCTCCGTCACTTTTGAGCCTCTCACGCGCGGGTAAGCGGCGTCCTTAAGCGCTGACCAAAAAATCTCTCACTCTCACAGTTCCTCTCCATAAAGTGACATATAACAAAATAATCGAGTGTTAAAACGTAGTGCAAATGACCTCAGGTACAAGTTGAAACTTGTATACGCCGTATCTTTTACACAAATCTTGGTTTTGTCCTCGACAGATCTCCTTTCAATCAATATGCTTGTCACATTTTGGCAAACTCATTTTACCTGAATGCGTTTTATCTAAGTATAGGTGTCGTATAAAATATTGCTTTAAATGAGTTTCCACTACGCTTTGCCATATTGCACTTGTCCCAGCCTTATTTTGTGTTACGCCATTACATCCGAATTTATTTTCCTACAATGTTAGGAAAAATTTCCGTGAAATTACCGAAAAGTACGTGAAAAATATCCAGAAATCATTGTAAAATTACGGGCACTCTGTTTTTCTTGCTAACGGAAACCTCCGTAAAGTTACGGACAATCCGTTTTCCGCAAATAAATTGAATTTCTTTAAATTACTGGCACTCAAATGGCTAATTCAAAATTATTGAATTTTTAAAATTTTTATTTTCAGTTTCAGCATTTTTTTAAAAATACAAATAATTTTTATTCTTTATTTTTATGGGCATCACATTGTAGCCTGCAATGTCTGTATCCACTGTGATTTTTTTGAGTTTGGTTTATCAGTTGGTTTTAGTGTAGTCCTTAAAACGGAAACATGCAAAGTATGACTTTAACAAGCAATACGCGAAAACTATGAGAGATAAAATAATTTCGTAAGAGCCAAATTTAGCCCCTTTTTGCGTCTAAAATAAGAAAAAAATATCTGGTACAAATTAAAAAAAAAAAAACAATAATGGTGATGAAAATTGCGGTAGACCGCGCCCTTAGAAACCATCCCGGCATTCGCCTGTAGCGAGTTCGGGAAGCTATAGAAAGTTGAAGTTATGTTTGCCGGAGCAGGGGATTCGAACCCGGGTCCTCTCGAAAGCGAGTCCAGTGTGTTAACGTTGTGGCTCCTCGCTCGGTTTCTATCTGAGTATCTGAGTTTCATGTATCACAGTGCATTGTTGTGAAGTACGGCAGTTTTTTTTTTTATTTTTTTTAAGTTATGTAAGAGAGCTTTGATACAGTGCTTTGTTTTAAAGTAGCTGGATGTCTTCATAATGACACTACGTTTTGGGTGGTTAGAAGTGTGCTTTGTTTTCATATATTGCTGACAGGGCACATTAGATAGTTTCGTAAACAACCTATTTCCCTGTACATTACAACGCGTTTCTGGTTAGGAGGCACCTTTCATTCGGCGACGGCTTTCTGGCGGTCTGCAACTGAACCAACAATTTTTTCCAGCAAAATACCTCTCACTGGAAAGTCGGTCGGCAAGTCACTTCTGACTGGAATGTGCTAACTAGTGCCCGGGCACTGAGAGATGAGAAATTAATGATGAATCAGCAGGAATCACTGAAGCAACCAGTACACTTTCACTGAGTCCCGTGAAGAATTTTTTCTCTGGTCGGCAGTAAGTAAGGCCCGGTAGTTTGCACCAAAATATTTGTGCTCCACTTTGTTTCAATGCCTTGCGCGCACATCTGCAGCCGTGCTTCGTGGTTATTGTCAGCGTATATTTGTGTACAGGCGTCGCGTATTTGACTGAACGTTACTGAGACACCACACGCCTGTGATTGGCGGGTAGAATTCCAAGACGCGGAGACACAAAAACATCCAATCATTGACCATGAAGCAGAGCTGCAGGTATGCACATGATTAAGGCCATGAACTTTTCGCGAAAATAATTTTGCCCCAGTTTGTTTCAGTGCCTTTCGCGCACTGAAATATTACCATTTCCTATGTCATCATCTGTACGCACACGGCAAGTTTTGAGCAATAGGTTGGAATATATGGAAATATGTTGTGCGTGCAACCTTTGTTCTATGCTTTCTGTTTTTTTATTATTAATTATGAACCCGCCTTAAGAGCACGGTCTACAGCAATTTTATCACCATGTTTTTATTTTCATATTTGTATCAGATAATTTTTTATTTTAGACAGAAATTGTGTCTAAATTTTGCTCATACGAGATTTCGTTATGTCTTTTTTTTTTTTTTTTTTTTTTTTTTTTTTTTTTTTTTTTTTTTTTTTTTTTTTTTTTTTTTTTTTTTTTTTTTTTTTTTTTTTTTTTTTTTTTTTTTTTTTTTTTTTTTTTTTTTTTTTTTTTTT
>PNEQ01036542.1:0-18833 GCA_003012365.1 Medauroidea extradentata | reverse complement strand
GTGACGTCAAAGTCTACTGTGAGGCGGCAGGGGGCTACCTTCGGAGCAGTGTTTGGCGATACAAGAGGACTGCTGCGGCAGGCTGACAGGCGAAGAGGAGGTGCGCGACGGGAGTCGAACAGAAGACCTCAAGAGTGAAGACAGCGGTGCACTCGGGGTGCTGCGCAGCACATGGTGAGCCATCACCACTTCGGACTGACAAGGTTGTACATTGTCATTATTATAAATACTGTTGATTGGATATATGACTGAATTTTATTGTGATTTATAGTGTTTAATTAATTGATGGTAGACTTTTCTTGTGCTTTAATTGTCAAAGTTAATTAACGTGTCTGTGACACAGTAGTAATTGTGTGCATAACTGATTGTGTTGTGAGAGTTCTAGTTGATTACTGTTTTGTGTATTTCGTAGCTTTGTGAGCTATTAAATCCAGTACTTAATTTAACTCTTTTATTTGTAATTCTAAGATTTCTATCCCAAAGAACTCATGGGAATTGCCCACATATAAAGTTTGTGTGCTCCTAAAACTTGTAACAATATTATTATGTTTTTACGTAAAAGTAAATTAAATTCAAACAAAATACTGAAAAAATAATGTTTTCATTCGAACATATTAACAACACAGAGTACGGGTCTATACTTCAGGGGTATAATTTCATTACGTTTTTTACGCAAAAATTAATTAAATTCAAACAAAATAGTGAAAAAAAAAAGTAATTTTTTTCAAGAGAGTATGTTGACAACATGGGGGCGGGTGGTACGTAGGTAAATACGGTAATTTACATTTAAATATATTTGTTTCATGCTTGTTTCATCAATATTTTGAACACTGAGCATCAAGTTTCACTTCCTTGTGGTCTTTGTTTTGTGTGCTGTTTATAATTTTTATGCCAAATGATTACTTTCGCCTGCTAACCGCCACTTACTCTGCTCTCGAGCAAGGTCAGTGAGGAGTTGATCACTTTGAACGTCAGATGAACATATGATCACAGGTGAACTTAATTTGAGTTACGATTTGAACAAATTGAACTAAAATGTTCGCTTACCTACCCAACATCTTAGGAGAGTGTTAGGTGTGAGTCAAGAAACCTGACTTGAAATTTAAAGGGTAAATGGAGAATGGACTAAAAGTGAGATATATGAAAGAGTGATGTATAGACCTGTAAGGTGTAAGAGTGCAAACAATTGTCATTGTACCAATAGTCATGAGATTGTAAACAAATGCCAACAAAAATGCACTAAAGTGTACATTTTGGTGAACCGAACGTCTCATGTAGCGCAGCAAAGTTCACTTATTTTCCGTAGCATGTAAGCTTTCTAAATGCCCCAAATACAAAAATAAATGAGGCCATTCTAATTATCGTTTTCTGTAATCACTCCAGGCAAATGCTGAGATGTTTCGTTAAGGGCTAGACCTGCATCAGTTTTCAACGTCATATTTTAATTTTGATGTTTGTACCAGATATTTATTTTTCATATTTTAGACAAAAAGAGACTAAATTTTGCTCATATAAATTTTTTTTATCTCTCATATTTTTTGATTAATAACTTGTAAATGTAAAAATTTACTTTTTACTGTTTTTTGTATGCCACTAAAATCAACTCACATACCAAATTGAAAAAAATAATGTTTTAGACTACATCTCCTACATAAAAACAAAAAATACATTATATTCGTTCTAAAAAAAACTGTTAAAATTTGAAATCAAATTTTTTTTTAAATTCAAGAATTTTTTAAAAACAATTTTTTTCTACAGAAGACGACCAAGCTTCCAACATTTTTATTAACCGTAAATTTCTTCATTTTGGTATGTCAGTTGGTTTAAGTGGAGTGCAAAGAACAGTAAAATGCAAATTTTGACGTTTACAAGCCATTAAGTAAAAACTATTACGAGAGATAAAAAAATTCATAAGGGCAAAATTTAGTCTCAATTTTATCGTCTACTGATATTGCTAAAATGTAAAGACAAAAAAAGTTTTTTTAATTAAATTATAAATAATATGCTTGAATTTTAAGTTGAAATTATAACATCATCTAATCTGAGATGAGTACAAAGGTTCCATCATATTTTGTAAGAAATATTTGTCTATTTTTCTGTTATGTTATATAGATATAAATAACCTGTGTGATTTCTTCGTTACCATGCACTGTCCTAAAGAAACTAATTGCAATATGAGTCAGACAAGGCCTGGCAAAGTGTAATCGAAAATGATCTGTCTATTAAACAGCCTGTAAAAAAACTTGGTATCCCAAAGAACGCCTTATCAGACAAGTTGAAGGGAAATATGTCATCACAGATAAAGATGGGCCCAGAACCGTAGGCTGGTTGAGTGAGCACTGTGACTTTTTGTAAAACAGGAATCCTTATCATAAGGAAGACTTAACAAACAGTGTGTAGCAGCTCACAAAAAACCTTCAGACATCTTGCTCCTCCAAAGTCGGATTATCAGGCAGGAAATGGTGCTCATCTTGCCCAACAAGAAATAAATTATACATTACCCTTAAAAATGCTATAGAAATTGACTTGCAGTCTGTCTTCCAGTCAATTAGTGAATTATTTGAAGAAGTGTTCTTCAGACATTTGGAACAAAATTTTTAGAAGATGTTTTAAGTGCCCTTTCTTCCCCTGTACCAAGAACATCCAAAAATATTCCTAGTACAAACAATTCAGAGATTTGCGCACACATAAGAGTTTCAGTAATCTGCACTTAGGATAATTCAAATTAGGGTACGAGGAAAAATAATAGCCTACATAATAATAAATGAAAAACAAAATTTTATCAAATTTTGACAATGTTACAGTGACGAAGTGCTGCACTCGACAAATTATTTACTGCACAATAACACCTAAGTACTTGCATATGTTAAGATTTATGCTTTTTGGCTGTCAAAAAGGTTTTGCTCAAATTTCAGTTAATCTGATTCTCCAAACAAGCCTTGGTCCCAATTTGTTTGGATCAGCAAGACTACTGCAATTTAAATACACCTAACCTGAATTTCAATAGCAAATGTTTAAACAAGTGAAGGTAATGTTATGTGAGAATATTACCGGGTCCATTTTCTTCCTTTTCCGAGCTGGCTCAGGCACAGATTCTGTATCCGCATCTTCGTCTTGTCTGCTTGCTACTGACGATGTTCTTCTTCGTTTGTTCATCTCTCCTGGTGACAAGAAATAATAAGATGCCACACACAAATACACATTTATTTCAAGTGATTCCAATACTTAACAAAAATGTTGCAATACTGATCTCTTAAACATAATGGTGTCATCAAGAAACTTACACTTATTTGCATAGTTCTGATTACTTTTTAATATAAATGTTTCAACAGTTAACTCACATACAATGCAACGTATAATTTAATGTGAAAATATGATTACTAGGTATGTTAATAAAATATTTGTTTATTAAAACAACCTAAAATCATTATTAACAAGTTATAAATCAGTATCCAACCGTATTCGACTTAATTTTGAAAAAAAAAAAAAATAATAATAATAATAATAATAATAAGTAAATAAATAAAATTCAAGTGATAGCAATTGCAGGCATTTAAGTAATAATTTATCTCTAGAAGTCTGTTTAACTGATGACCTACAGGAAAAATTTTTTACAGTGAGCACTAGTAAATATAAATAAATAGGCTATGTTTCACAATTTAGGATAGGGGGTGTAAACTGAGTGGGGCACTTATCCCAATCAAGATTTGAGTTACAAAACCGAAAAGACAGACTTTTTTTATTTATCTTATATTACTGCTGTATTAACCGAGTATTAAAAACTAAAAGACGCAGGTAAAATGTAAAAGGACTTAGAACTGTAAAAAATAATAAAATTATATGTTGTGTATGTGTGTATACACACAGAGACATGTGTAAACAAGCATACAATAAAATACCAGTGGTATACCTGACAGCTTGTCAAGACAAACACACTCCGGATTTCCTCATTTTAATTTGTACAATCGTAAGATAGTACAATAACAGAACTCAAGATACACCTACCTATCATATGTTTGAATATTGTAACAGTACAGTTCTTTTGTTAGTAAACTGTCTTTAATGTTTTTTTAGAGAAGCAATACTATTAAAATCACATTTTTGCACTGGACGTTTGCGAATTTTCTGCGTAGATTATTTAACCGTAGCAATATAATTAAAGTTACAAATTTTATTTATTTATAACATCCTTTCACATATTATAATTAACAATGAAGATACAACATTTAAAATTGAAATTTCACTTTTCACAGCTGTTAAGTGATTCTACCAGTAAAATACAAAATGTGCATTTGAGACATAATGAGATTCATATTGGCAAAATACCACATTCACTCTTTTCTAAAAATTGCAGCAACAAAGGAACAACAGAGAAAGCATATGTTACTGCACATAAATGTAGCACCTTGATGAGTGAATGAATGCACGTTGCCTACACCATTGGGCCAAGCACCCAGTTTTGAGGCATGGTACAGCTTCCTGAAAGTCCTCAGGATGCATTTCTTCTATACCATGTGTGTAAACACAATGCATGTTCCTCTAGTGATGATGTGACAACTACCTGAGAAATGGCAGTAACATAGCGCCATTACTACGGCAAAAAAAGCTGACTCAACTTCTTGTTCCTTACAAATATCTTCAAAGATCCATCACCAATTCCATAGAGCATCTCACGCTTAGACTGCAGTACAGATGTGCATTCACTCTCTCTTTTCAACACACAGTAAATGCCATTAGTACCGTCCTTGTTTCAGTGTGCGCAGTTGCCAAAAATTCCATACTGCAACTTAAATCTTAAAATGTTTAAATATTGTACATCATCGAAACATCCATATAATTTTATTGGTGCAAAGTCTGAAGTAAAGTTCAGTGCACGTCTCAATCAGAGTTGCATATACATATGTTTAGTACGTTCTGAAAAGGCTGTTTTTAGCTATGCTGGAGGGCTTAGAAACAGTTTTGTTAACGAGCATGGTGATTTAACAGTGGTCCTGAGCAGATGATAATTTAAAATCATTAAATCTCAATGATTCTGTACTCAAATTGTAGCTAAAAGGTAATTATTTTTAGTATCAGCAATTAATTTTAGCTTATTTATTATCAAAGTTATTATTATTAACAAAATTGATTAATGGTTTGATACTAGTATAATACTGACTTGCACATAAGGTACCTTCACTTTGAAAGCCTTCATACTTGGCCAAGAACTACTGAATATGAATTTAATACATATTAATCCCTAACATTACCCCACTATTGTGATTATATAATAACATAAATTTTGAAAATGTGCTAATTGTAAAGTATAATCCAAAGTAGCGTACAGACAGTAACACACATGTAACAAAAAAGTATAAAAATATAAATAATTAAATAATTATATATAAGAACCAATTGTGGATTTATATTTAAAGCTAGTTCCACATAAAGATGACAATGCCAAAATAGGTACAGTTACTATTACTTCTCAACTTTTTATTTAATAAAATTAAATAAATAGTCACACACATAACAAATATTGTTACATGTGTGACACATGCCATTTATTTCATTTTATACTTTTTTCATATCACTTTCGTTAAGATTGTAAATGTAATGTTTACTGTGAAGGTCCACAGCATAAATAAATAAATACAAAAAAAAACAATAAGTAAAACATATTTTGCACATTAATGTTATTGAGATTAACCGTAAATCTCACCTTCTTAATTAAGTTGAATGTCGTAAACTAAATATTCGTATTTAATTAACAGTCAGAATTAATTTTAAAAATATAATAATATATCCTTTCTTCAAATACACAAATATTAATTTTGGAGGTAACTACCAATTGTTTTAATTTATTGTGTTGGAAGTGAAAGGAGGGATTTAAATTTACTGATTTGTAAAGTGCTGTTACTTCTGTCTTATACTTGCTACCACGTCATTGAATAATAATTCTATGTATTTTGTTTGATGTTTGTCATGGGCGACTGATCAACTAAATTAGTACGATACAGCCTACATAATGTTCACTATAAAATGTTTTTAGAGACCACACACAACATTAATTTATAATTTTATTGTGACTGTACTATGATAGCCAAGTTTTTCAAAATTGGGAGTATGTTAGTCCATTTACTGTGCTACATGAGTATTATTTTGCTTTGTTTTTACTACTAAAAAATTCACAGAAAAACTGAAACACTGATAAGAATGTAACATATATCAAAATCTCTGAGTCACACATGTAACAAAAAAGTAACAACCTAAAAAAAATCTTAGAAATCAATTGAATCTGTTTCAAGCATTAATTTTTATTAAAAAAAGGTTCAAAGCGTTTATAAAGCAAACTTTGAACGAATAAACAACAATTTTAAATTTAAAAAAATACAAACAAAACACAGAAAATGTACTCCGAAAGTCACACACGTAACACTGGAATGACCCATTAGCAGAATGGGTGAAAGTGTAACAGCTTCGTAAATAAAACCAAATTATGAACATACTGCAACACATTTTAAGCACATGGTAGGTGGCCTTTTTAAGTTAACATTTTCACATAATTTTCCCAACTAACCCGCAAAGCTGAAACTGAAAATAAAGGCAAACAAAATTCCCCTAAATAAATATAAGGCAGTGATATATAATTTATGTTTCTTGTGCGATAGTTATTATAATATGTAATAATAATAATTATTATTGGTTTATTGAACAAGCGTTAATGTAAATTTATTGAAAACAAATTATAACTATGAATGTCATTCTAAAAAACAATAAGGGTAATAATTTGGCTCAATTAAATCATCCGTATATTGCTAAAAGGGCCAATATCACAATTTAAAATATGTGATATAGGCCCTTATGGCACACTGCTTAAAATGCCACTATCACATTGCAACAAATGTGATATTGGCCCTTTTGGCAATATACCGACAAAATACTAAAATACACACTAGGCCTATACACATTTAACATATAGGCCTTACTACAAAATTTCTAGGTATTTATACAACTCGTACGTTAAAATGGATAGAACATACATATAAATGTGTTAAGAAACAAAACTCACATCAGAATGTTTCATTCTTAGACATTTAAAGACAGTTTTAAATAAAGAGTAGCCTACATGAAAATGATCTATTATTCTTTGTTTGAGACTTTACTTTAATGTAGCCTATTTTCTTCAAGCAGTATTAATATTTTCACAATGGTCACCAGGTGAACATTTTATAAACACATAAGATATCTGATGAACCATTCCTTTGAATTTCACCGAACTTGGTACACATAGGCAATATATATAGGCCGTTCGGAATAAAGTGAACACTAAATATTTAACCTTTGAAAAATATCACTAGCTGTTACTACATACAATTCAACATTACCGATAGTCACTTTACTGCTTGTATGGTTGGCAACAAAATAACACAACATAGTTCCGTGTTAATTCGTATTTAAATACAACAATACTGAAACAAAATCAACCGACAGGGATATAATTGTATTTGATATAATTAATAAACATATTTTTATCAAACTATATATACAGTATATACCTATCGACTGAACAATTTATCTTACACGCGCAAACATAAAGTGACGTGTCCCAGGAGGTTAGACTTTTCCCGTCGTTAGCTGTTACACGCGGAAAGATACGAATTGGCTGGAAATAGATCTTTAGCAGGGCTTTTTCGAGTGCTCACTTTATTCCGAACTGCCTATAAATACGCTTACTTTACTTTTATGTGAATACTATGTCAATACTATGTTGGTGCTATGTTCGTATATTCAAAATAGAGGCTTCTTTAACATATTTTGATCACTCAAGATATGTTAAGATCCACATAGGTCTATCAGAATTTCATGAAACTCGACGCACAAATGAAGTTTAATTTGTCTTTTATTTCTTTGCTAGTTCATGGGGTCATTCAGTGTCAGTTCATCCAGCAAAAATAAAAAATTTAATCCATAATTTTTTTTTTGATAGAAATTGGTTACAGTAGAACCCTTTTATAACATTTTTAGGTACGGTACAACATTTTCCTGCATGTAACATCACTTTTCTTTAGTACCACCATTTTTCCATAAAGCATAATGCTTTCATTTCCTGCTTATAACAACACTGGTATTTTCATTTCCTGCATATAACATCACTTTTTTCTCAGACATTAACCAAAACTCAGGTAAAATTTTTCTTAACTGTATTATTTGAAATAAAATAACTAAGCCATAGACTAAAATATCTGTAAATACATAATCAATGTCTGGGAAAGTATAATAATTGTACATTACAGTGACATTAAAGACTGTGATCCTAAAGATGACGATCAAGAATCTACAAAAGACAAGTGGGAAAGTCTCTATTTACACATAATGTAAGTAGGCCTATTAATCATGTTTCTGATAGCACAGTATCTATTTAATCTCCATATAGGCTTATTAACTGTACATAAACTATCAAATGTTAATTTACTTTTGTGTAATATACATTTATTGGTGTAAAAATACTGATTCCTGCTTGTACTTGTAACATATTCCTGCATATAACACTTTTTTTCACAGGTCCCTTAAAAAACGTAACAGGGTTCTACTGTAATTTGTTTGGTGACCAAATGCCACCAAAACTCTAAAATGTCAGATTTGTATTTCAAATACTTCCTGAGATATTGAAGTTTCAATTGTGACCATTTTCAGACTAAAACAGTAATCAGTTAGTAATTATAGAATAAATTGGTCAGTCTCTGTGTTTCCAAGCTTTGTACTTCACTGTAATACCAATATGTAAGGAAAAAAAAACACTTTTTCTTATGTGAGAATTTGAATTTGGCCACATAATTTTCATACATACTGATGTTTCAAATTTCATGTGTGTTCTTCATTACAAAATAGACTGTATCTCAAGAGGCAGACCTCGTAGGAACATGACGTTTGCACTATGCAAAAGAGGAGGACATTTCCTATAACATGCATTCTAAAAAATAGTGGCTTTTTACTGTTGTGTGGGAAAAGGGAAATGGAAATTATTTGGTGATGTAAACGGGGCCCTTCTCAGGCAGAGGATATCAAAGCAAAAAGGACTTAATATAAGATTTGTGTACATGTCCTACAATTTCCTGCATATATCACAAGAAATTTAAGAAAATTTTAAAGTCTCTAATTACCTCCCTGCTTCATCTGCAGAGCCATGTTATGTGATTGTGGTACATATGTCATTTCTGCTTGGTAGACACAACCTCTGCTCTCCTTGTCAGTTTGGAGTTTTTATCTACTGCCTCAGAGGCATTTGAGAGCTGTCACAGCAAATGCATAACAGCTGCCCATGGACACAGGAGGCAGAGGGGAGAGATGCAATAAAGATAAGTGTCAGAGATAAGGCATGTACCAGCCACCATGCAGACTACACTGTGCAGCCCAGTCTTCTTGCACTGCTTACACTCTTGGCTTGTTGGTTACAATACTTGCAAACTTAATGTTAGTGGAAAGTGTGTGTTCATTTTAAGTTTGTAGAACAACTATGACTAACAGTACTACTCAACTGGAATTCTGTTCTGTAGGGTAGGATAGGAATGAAGACTGCCATTAAGATTGTTGCATTAAAACAAAAGGAATAAAAAAATTGGAATCATTTTCCGAAGAAAATCAAACTCTTCTTGTGCTGAGGACATGTATTTCTAAACATAATCTTCACACCATATGTTTCAATCATGAATCTTTTTATCGCAAAAAGTACTAAATGTTTCAGACAACACACTGTGATCCAATGAAAGTGCATAGTGTTCCAATAAAGCGTTCTTTGTACAAGATCTCTTTACACTGCTACAAAAAAGCCGCAGACAAAGTACTTCATTTAATTCCTGGTAAAAAAATTTTGCTCCTCATGTAGGAATAAGTTATATAATGTGCAAAAGACAGCTGTACAGATATCTTCAGAAACATCTGAAAGTGATGTCATTGAGGGTTTAGAGGTTAAAAGCTTCAAAAGAAGAGTCGAAGGTAACTTGACAAAAGTTGGGAATATTTGCAACAGTCGCCAATAAAACTGCATGCTGTACCACAACATGCAAAAGGAAGTTATGGGAAACGTAAAGTGCAGGAGGCATCAACAGCTGTAGCAGACAAAATATCCAAAGTATTAGATGTTCAAGTTCCAGCCACATCAACAAGTCAAAGTACAGAAATACGAAAGTGTGAAGTGGAACAAAAGGCTGCCGATTTGGACCGTTTGGTGTTTTTAATGAAGCAGAAGCTGCCTGCAGTGAATAGACAAAGACAAAGACAAATACAGATTCTCACACTGACCCCTCAATCATGGTCCAGACAGAAGGCAGTACAAGAATTTGGTGTTTCTGAATACATGGTAAGACAAGCAAGATAACTTACACAAGAAAAAGGAATCTGTGAATTAATTCATCCAACTGGTGGGAAGAAGTTACCTTAAGACACTGTGCAGCTCATTCTAGATTTCTATCAGGACAACGAGTTTTCCAGGCAAATGCCAGGAGTAAAAGATAAAGTCAGTATTTCCAAAAAATTTGACAAACAGAAAAGACTTTTGCTATGCAACTTGCATGAACAGTATTGTTCTTTTAAGGTGAAATACCCATCGCTAAGGTAGGATTTTCAAAGTTTCTTATGTTACGTCCGAAATGGTGTGTTTTAGCTGGAAGTTCTGGAATCCATTTAGTCTGTGTGTGCACTATACACCAAAATGTTGAACTGCTTCTTCATTGTTTTGTGTGTATCTTGTATGGGACATTCAAAATCCTGCCTGCATTCTTAGACAGTGTGAACAATTTTCTCCAGATACTCTAAAGCAGTATCTATGTTATAGTGTAGACTATGATCCAGATTATGTGATTGAATACCAACAGTGGGTCAGTACAGACCGAACTCAATTACAAACTCTTGCCTCAAGTGTAGATGACTTTATGGAAATCCTAGTATCAAAGTTGGAAGTTGTCATACCCATTCCTTTATCACAAAGAAACAATCAGGCTACCTCAAGCAGCTGATAGGAACAACGTATGATGAAGTTATCGCTTTATTGTATTTCGATGAAAATATTTCCTTTGTTATTCAAAATGAAGCCCAAGGATACCATTGGACTAATAGGCCTGGTCACTGTACAGGTCATCCTGTAGTCATTTACTGCAAACATTCAGATAAAGCTATTTTGAAAACAAGCAGCCATTGTTTTATGTCAAATAACTTGGATCATGACCCTTCCATGGTGTACAAAATTCAGTCTGAAATACGTAATCGTTTATGTTAAAAATCACCTGCCTCGTGTAAAACACATGTACATTATTTCAGTGATGAATGTGCTGCTCAGTACTATAACTGCAAGAATATTCTAAATTTATACAATCAACCACACACAGGGTTTCAAACTCACAGCTTCATGGTCATTCTTTACCACAAGCCATGGCAAATCTTCTTGTGATGGAATTGGCGGAACTGTCAAGCGACTAATATCAAAAGCTAGTCTTCAACAACCATTCAAAGACCAAATTACATCAGTGTCTAAGATGTTTGCCTACTGTAATGAAAACATTACAGGTATTATCCTTCATTAACTGACAAGAGTGAAGTGGATGACATTCTTTTTTTAATGGTGGCCTTTAGAGCTTTTTATTAGTACATTAGTAGGCCTACTTCCTTATTACAGTAATATAACATCAGTATTATTTATTATGCTATTTTTAATAACATAGCCTACATCATCAAATTACAAAGATTTCACATCATGAATTATTTATTTAAATAAATAACTTATACTTCAAGAACTATTGGACTGATGTGAACCAAATTTAATTTTAGACCTTTAATATCCAAACTTTAATTTAACTGGTACATAGGTAAACCACATGGGATCTGATAGAGCAACTTGAAAAATGGCATGAAAAATACACAAATATTATCTACTGTTTCTTCAGCACATAATTATCTATGGATTCTGCTCTTTCACATGCAGCGGATGGTGGCACTGGTGTTATCACCATTACAAAACAACAAATTTTCATGCACTTACCTACGGAGTTACTGAGAAGAATCACCACTTCTAGCACAAAAGCAGCAAGCAAGTTCACTTCTTAAGCTTTGGATCGTTTAACATGTATTTGTTTTGAATTTTATTTGGTTTGATAGTTTCAGAAAAGGTTGCTTAACAGCATGGATACTATGTGAAAAAAATTTGTTTTGAAAATATTTAAAAGTAGTATTGAGGAATACGAACATTACCATATTATTACCCTCAATTGTATAGTGAAAAATACTGTTTGTAAAGTATTTGAAATATATTATACGCCAAAAAATTATACATTTTACATAAAAATTAATTAGTTTTACTTAAAATTATGTTTTTAAGTGGTTATATGGCAGTTTGGGAGTTAGGTACACAAAAATGGCCATTGTTTATGTACCACCAATAAATTGCACTGTCACTAATTTCTGTTTTCACATATCATTAAACATTACATTTGTTTTGTTTAACTGCTCAAACAAAATGAAAATGTGGTCAGCAACCTTACCTGAAAATGTTAGTAAATTTAAGGTTAGAACGTAAAAGTGTTACAAGTGTGATCATGCTGTCATGAAGGAAGCTTTAAGAGATTTCCACGAGGGAATGTCTGTCCTTAAGAGGGCGTGGGACATGTGGCTCCGAGCCGCAAAATTGACGTTCACGGCGCAAGATATCCTGTGCAAACCATTACACATATTGAAATCTGGGTAATATTAATATATTTGGTGAGATTTCATCTTAAGATTGCCATTGATCGAAATTTTGATATGTTATATTATTTTAATTATGCAACCTTGAAAATGACTAAGTTTAGTAGACGAATACTAACAAGTTTTCACCGGAAACAAAAAACCAAAAAATGTCAATCTACAACACATTTGTGTTGATGAGTTTGGAAGCTGTGGGATGCATGCAGAGGCAAGCACAAATGCTAAATCTCTTCCGCCGCAAGTCTCGTAACAGGCCTTTCAAGAAGAATTTTGCACCGGTTAGAGACAATATAGTTCAGGCATCTGCCCACAGATACCGCACTCTCTGCAACAGTACAACGTGTCATGATGTTCAAAACAGTAAAAAAGGTCTAGGACACTTCATATGTTACTCAACAAATGCGTCATTTTTTATCTTCGGTGATCTTGCGTTTAATATATGCAATAAAAGTGATAACAAAACATTTTGTTCTACAGTATGAAATCCAATGAGCTACGTCACAAAATTCACGTAAGTTTCTTTACAAGTTACAGTCCAATTAAATGCACAAAATGTCTCACATTTATAATAGTTTCTTGAGACCTATAGAAGCTCGTACAGTTGAAAAATTTGTACTTTGCATGCCTATTTTAATCTACAATAATTTAATACTGTATTTCCTATTTTTTATTTTAACACAGAAAAAACATCCATACATGTTCTAGTTTTTTTTTATGTACTGGAACCCAGAATAGCAAAAACTGCTTATAATCTATAGGCCTATATGGGAAATGTTATTACTTTTAAAAATTACGACGTAAGTAATGTCTCCCCAAAACTTCTCATACACAATATGGAGAGCTAGATTAACTATTAACTTTTTTTTCCCTTTAGAATACATTTTTCATGTATTGCACATGACATTAAAATCTTAGTTTATTGGCGATGTTTTACGACATTTCTTTTTACATCATACTGAGTACTAAGAGACAAAATTTACACCGATTCTTAGTAATATATACACAAATTAGTTAAATAATTAAATAGCACAGTGTTGTACACTAACATGTCCAAAATATTATGTTTCAAATTACAGTATATAAAAAAACACAATCTTATAATAATTTTGTTTCTAAATATACCTTTTTTATTTGACTTTATAAATTTTTCTCAATGATAATGTTACGTACTGACAAAACAATTGATTGAAAGGTACGCGAAATCCATGTTGAAAAATTTAACGTGTTTTCTTGAAACCTGCACGATTTTTAACAGGAATATTCTACATTTTGAAAAATGCAAAATTTACATCTTTCTTAATTTTGAAGATGAAGTGCCAAGTAACATGCATCATTTTTGTACAAATCTATCAAATTCTGCTACAGCCTGACAGTAAAAAAAGTTTATTTTTTGTTATAAATTACAGCAGTTTGGAACAGATACTTGTACAAAATGTACAGTTTTCTTTTTACAAAATCTGCATCACTAGGCAGTAAGAATTCTCTGTTCTTTTTTTAAAATACTTTGCACTGGAAAATCAGATTCATCAAGTCGCGGTTAGGTCTCATGTTAATCTTAACTTATTTACCTACACAATAATTTCACAACAGGGATGCAATAATATAAGTGGGCCGGGGGGAGATTACTTGCCCCTCTTTTTTATGAAGCCTTGAAACTTGGGCAATCCTTAAGAGGGTGTGGTACATAATTCAAAGCTAAAAGCATTAATCTATAACTGTAGGTTTCTTGAAGCCAATCTGCGAAAATTAAACAATAGTTTTATCCAACGTTTTAAACAAAATTGTTACCAGTGTTACGAACTTCTGAGGCACAATCTCTGATGCCGGAACCTCATGCATTTGACTGCTGCGCAAGAGAGCACGTGTAATCAATTAGTAATTTTGGATAAATATTTACTCACAAAGTTGGCAAATACCATTATCTAGGATTGTCATTGAGAATTTTATCCATATTGGCTTCGAATAAAGCGTAGATATCAATTGATGTTTTCAACGTTTATTTATCTACCACACACTCTTAAACAATCTACCTGTCACCATGTAATAATTTTACTTATTCTTTATTTTAATACAACATAATATGTAATTCAAAGTTATTTTATGAAAGCAAAACTCCACTATCCAAGATGGCGATAATTTTATGTGTTCTGCCTGCCGCAAAAATGATTGCGTGTCGCGGAACTTTTTGAGTGGGGCATAACAATTTTAAAGTTTTCTCTTTCTTCCACCCGCTGGTACCCACCTCATCACCAATAACAAAAAAGTTGGTCTCTTATTACATTTCGCCCTCCATTTTCCTGTGGACGGTGCACAGGAAATTGTTTAAACTAACAAAAGAAAATTTCACGGGGCAGGCTACCATCATTGGCAGGACATTCTATTATAATATTGCAAAAAATTTAAAATATTTTGAATGAATGGTTTTCGATAGACGACTTTAGTTTGAGCGTTTCTTGCGTGCTTAAAGAGTGTATTCGTCTGAGCTAGCTGCGGACCGACCAAAAATGGCATACGAGTATACCTAGTCTTTATAAAAGGGCCCTATGGAGGTCGTCATTGTTTCCTTTACGTAAGATAACTGTTCCAAAATCAGAAGAAAACGCTACAATGGGTGGCAATAAAACGCACATTAAGAAGAGTGGTAACAGAGGACACATGCTTATGTCTACATGGCAAAAAAGAAACAAAGGAAAAGCACTCTCAGAGTGATGGAAGAATAGACGGTAGGCTAAACAGACATTTTTAATGCTTGAAAAGTTTGGCTTATAACAAATTTTATCGAATTGGACAAGCCCAGAGTGGAAGGGAAGAACCAGCCTATAGGAGTAAGCCTCACATAGTAAAAGAAAAATGGTAATAGTTTTTACTATAATTAATTCTAGCAGTACATCCAGTGAAAGAATAGAAAATGACTGTCAATTCTAAATTAACTATTATAATTATTTATGTAGAAATAAAAGCGGCAATGATGGTGGGACAACTACTGTCTTTGATAGGCGGGGCTGTTCTAGAGATGCCTCTCTCTCTCATTGGCCAAACAACCAATGACTGGAAAAGCAGTGGCGGGGTTTTGGTGTGGGAGAGAGAACGCGGAAGAGATAAGTCGATCGGCAGGGATGCTGAGTGGAGGGACGTGTAAGTTATTCTTGATATATCAATGGGGTTTAGGTTTTTTAAGCGTTAATAAGTCAGGGGTGTCGAGCGCTGACGACCATATATTACTAGGTGAGGTAATACTGAATGGTTACATGTAAATGTATGTAAGAATATATGTCTACAAGCCCTAAACCCACAATTTCTAAAGGCAAATAAAAAAAACTCGTTACTGGCGGAAGAGTGGAATAGTTAGCTAAATGGAAAGGTTACTCAAACAGGCTACGATTTTAAAATATTTGGGGAAAACCATGATCATGGCATAGCCTACATCTAGTTCAGTTGTTAAGTATAATGTTGGGCCTCATTATAATCAAAGACTTCCTTGTTTATGAAAAAACCTTCAATTAGAAAAGTAAATTGTGACATTATTTGATTAAAGACGCATAAGTTAATGTGTTAGTTGTAGTTTATTATTTAGGTGCTGGGACACAAAGATTTATATTGAAACTATTTTTTCTTACCGAGCTTATCTTTGTTTTGTTTCTTGTTTATGTCCGCTTTTAATTTAAACAGAACAGGAAATTTGACGGCTAAGATGGAGAAAAGGGCCAAAATGTGATAGCATGTCATTCTCAATAATTTATTAACCCCATAACATATAATTGTGCTCTAACGTATATAAGTTCGCGTACATGACAAACTACACTATTTCTTCACGTTCAGCCCCTAAGATGGTAAAAAACTTGTGGGCGAAAAAAAAAAAAAAATTACAAGACTGAATTTTGCTAAATACGCCTCCCAGCAGTTGCATTCTGGATCTCCCCCTTCCTTGTCCCCTTCAGACAAAATCACTGATACGGCAGTTTGGAGTGTGGTTCAGGTGTATAAATGTAAGCCAGGCCTTATACATAATACGATTATACTGTTATAGCTAGTCGCAGAAAGACAATCTGTGACACACACATAAACTTGCCATACGCCGGCAGGAATTCTTATCTGCCTAGGTATCGTCTTTCTCCTATCTTCTCCGCTCGCCAGGTTTGCATTGTGTTACTAGTTCAATGAGCTGCCGCCTAGATCATGCTGTGTACGCCAACAGCCGATTGTAGCGCTATACTACGAGGAGTATATGAACCACCAAAAACCCCGCGCGCGAGAAATATTTTAGTTCCACGCGCTCTTAAGGTTGAAACAAAAATACTGCGTGTAATTTACGACCCTGCACGATAAATGTTCTAGGAAGGCACTGAAATAAAAAAAAATTGGGCGACATAACGCATCTCACTGCAGAAGGAAAAAAATTTAGTGTTGCGGGCTGTAACCAGTAGCAAAGCTGGTTTTGCAATCATGAAGGAGGATCTGTTTAATAGTGTTCAATACTTGATTAAGGACCTAAATAGGGAAACTTTTGTGAACGACTGACTTGGCAACAATTTGGTACAGTGGTATTATGAAGCGGCACCCAGAAACTGCAATTTGAACTCTGCAAAATTCGACAGCGAGCTGTATTTCATCAAGAGGTCAAAATTACTGCATAGTTCCAGGAGGCCAAAACGTACATTCAAGACAATAGCTTAGTAGCTATTTTTGAAGACCTAAGGCATGCATTAATCAGAGACAAAACAACATTCTTTTTTATTTCAAATGGCTGTGGAGTACTCAATGAAAAAGGCTCAAGAAATATCTATAAAAAAAGTCAACGCGAATGAAAACGAGTGCCTCACTGTCTTGATCAACGCAAATGCTGCTGGTGAATTATGCCGATCTCTCATTTGTTTTAAGTATAAGAAGTTTCCCCAAAATATTGTGTTCTCCATACATGGAGGTTGAGGACTTGGTAAATCAACAAATAGGTGGATGATAAGGGAGGTGTTTTTGAGTACATCAAGAGCATCTTCCATAGATGACTAGTTGATAGTGGAGTGCCTCTTACTGTCATTCTTTTCATTGAAGGGTACACCTCCCACCCAACCTTGCATTGTCAGGGAAATGAGATTGTGTTGGCAGCACTACTGCCAAATATGAAGCACATTCTGCAGCCAAGGTACTGCAGTTTTTAAATCGTTACAGAGTGACTGCAAAAAGGCTATACACAATAGGAAAGTTAAACAAGTAAAAGCAATAGACATGACACACAATTAAGAAAGACTTTTCCAAATTGATGAGATAACACTGAAAAAATTATCATCATAAAGTAAAAGCTGGGTTCAGAAAGTGTCATCAGTACCCGTGGGACCCTTCTGCAGTGAACTTTGAAGATGTACTTTGGACTAGTATGCCAGAGCCACCAAAGACTCCATAAGAAGCAATCCATCTATATCTTCTGCAACACCACCAGCAGAAGCACCACCAGTACCAGCAGCATTGCCAACACCTCCAGAAGCAGAAGCACCACCAGTAGAAGCAGCGTCACCAACACCTCCAGCAGTAGAAGCAGCGTCACCAACACCTCCAGCAGCAGAAGCACCACCAGTACCAGCAGCATTGCCAACACCTCCAGAAGCAGAAGCACCACCAGTAGAAGCAGAAGCGCCAACACCGCCAGCAGCAAATGTACCACCAGAAGCAGCAGTCACCAACACCACCAGCAGAAGCACCAGCAGAAGCACCACCAGTACCAGCAGCATTGCCAACACCTCCAGAAGAAGAAGCACCACCAGTAGCAGAAGTCACCAACACCACCAGCAGAAGCACCACCAGTAGCAGCAGCATCGCCAACACCTCCAGCAGCAGAAGCACCACCAGTAGCAGCAGTCACCAACACCACCAGCAGAAGCACCACCAGTAGCAGCAGCATCGCCAAAACCTCCAGCAGCAGAAGCACCATCAGTAGCAGCAGTCACAAACACCACCAGCAGAAGCACTACCAGTAGCATCGCCAACACCTCCAGCAGAAGCACCACATGTAGCAGTAGCACCGACAACACCTCCGGAAGCAGAAGCACCACCACTAGCAGCAGTCACCAACACCACCAGCAGAAGCACTACCAGTAGCAGCAGCATCGCCAACACCTCCAGCAGCA
>PNEQ01036537.1:0-29044 GCA_003012365.1 Medauroidea extradentata | reverse complement strand
TTTTATTTTACTTAATGACTGATAGGAAGTTACTGCGGATGCAGAAAATAGTTCTGCTCGCCCTTGCACTAGCTTTGCAGACGTCACAAACACCCTAAACATTCCATCACTGGCTTGTAGCCAATCACCAACAACATGGCCTTATAGGGCATGGATTCCAAGAAAGCTGCGCCCATCATCGGCGCCGCTGTGTCCGACTATTAAAGACCACCACTTCACTTAAAGTTATACCAATTTATATAAAGCCTACTAGTACTTAATTGACAAGGTGCACAACAAAAACTCACTTAGCTAGAATTTAGGAAATTCAATGCTGAGCATTTTGATACCAAACTTGATATGGGAAACTTGATTATAGAGTTACAGCACATTACCTGATACTTTAATAGAAAACAGCAAAATCAGCCAACTTCAAGTTCACTATAAAACTTTACCACATAAAAATCGCCCAAAATACACTAAAATAAAATGTTGGGAAACCTTGAGCAAATCCACCACTAGGTGTTTACACTCAAAATTATGGTAGGCACTGGAAAATTCACTATACAACAAAATGTTATTACAATAAATTACAGGAAAATGCTCGATCAACAGACACATGTGCAGTTGCAATAAAATTATATGAATCTACATTTGTTACTAGATTTTGGCTAATACTCAAACATCCTAAACACCCTGAAGAAACTGAAATAGCCTCGGTACAAAAATAGTTAAAGAAGATAATCTGTTCAGAATTTAAAGGAGTATCTTTTAACATCTCACACTTCACAATCGCATTAAATTGAGTTCTTTGAATTGTAGTACAAGTCCCATCAGGTTTGAAATGGCTTAATAATGCAATATGTTATAAAAGTTTACCTACATAGAATGTTTGAATCAATATTCTGAGCAACATTTTACTTAATGAACACAAGAAAAATAACAATAGTTGTGTTGAACATATTCACAACGCCATAAAGGATTCATCACGTGACTAAATGTAGCACAGATCAAAAATGTTAAATCGGGACCAGGTCCGCAATCTCCTCACAGTATAATTATTTAATTTCAAGTTAGGGTATAATGATAATAGCTATGGTCAGAGGGCCAGGTGGAGTAGGCACAGCTTTGTCCTTGTTATGCTCCGTGCCAGTTTTTATGCCCATATTTGGCTCTGGTTAGGTGATGTGTGCCCGCCCTTGAGTTTACAGTTTTTGTGCCCATATATGGTAATGTTTTGTGGCCTGTTTTTGTTAGTCGTGTTGGGTGTAGCACACAGACAGGGGAAGTACCGGTGTCACGTGCTCGGAGCCAGCCAATCGCGGCGAAGTGCACCGTGACCTTGATACTTTTTCCTGCTAGCCTGCCTCCATCTTCGGGTGAGAGAAAAAGTCGCGACTCCGAAGAAGATGGACGTCCGCAGGGCTGCGGCCCAAAATACTATAGAAATGTGAGTAAGCGTGAAAATGTAAAGTGCGCGAGAGGCACCGTGGCCGGAACTCTCTATTTTTAATAATGTGTTAAATTGCTTTCGGATAAAAAATTCTATTCTACTAAATTTTTCTTTCTCGCGTACGTGGCCGTAGGGTGCGGGGCGGTTTTTTAACCCCCCAAACAATTTAATGTAATGATTGTACCGATGTGGTTTCTCGGACTTTCTTAAATTCTATGTAGTAACCAGCTTCAGTTTTTGTTAAGGAGACGTTTCCTCGTAAGAGCGGTTACTGAAAGCAAGCAGTTGTGGGGTGTAAGAAAATGTACATTCACGAAATGTGACGTTCAATAAAACTTAAATTCAGACCATTCTTTTCAAGTTTTTCCGTTTCAAGCCTTTCTAAGTCACCTGTTTTGGAGAAAAGGTCATAATTTCGAGACTGAGCAACGGGAAATGGTCGTGTTACGTAGTAGCAGAGGGATTCCAGCTGCTGCTGACTATTTCTATGTCAACAACCCAAACTAAACTCTGCGGAACTTGTCTACCGACTCGCTTGTGATTTGTTCGCATTTTGCAACGACCTGGGAGATCTGTACTGCAACTCACCTTGTTGCTCTACCAGACTTTTGTGTTTGTCACTGTTAATTTGTTTGTTGCATGCGTCTTTCCTTTCCCAACTGATAGACACATTACAATGTCTGCAAAAAACTGTTTGTTCATCACTTGCATACAGTCCGTGATCAGAAAACTCTGATACACTCTGTTTAACAGAAACGTGTTGTTTAGGCATTGTGTTCACATGCTTGCAAACAATGCAATAAACTTTTCAAAACCAGCCGTGGTACTTCCTATTCGTGATGCTGTTGTAATCGTATACAAAATTCTATCTTTCAAATGATTTTTCCGTTGCGACTCTCGATGGTCGAAATAATCAATCTCTCAATATTCGTTAGTCAATTTCTCGATATGCGTTGTAAAGGTATTTTAAATTTTCTAATTGCACAATATCTACAACAACATACACACCAAATGATGGAAATCATAAGAAAAGATACCTAAATACAACCAAAAGAACCTATGAAATTTAGTTTCAAATGCTACATCAACTAGCATGAATTTAACTAGTTTCATACTCATACTTTTGAAATAAAATGAGACATTGCATATATCGACGTTACTATTTGTTGAATAAAGAAGAAGAAACAAAACTGTAAAGAATAATGGTGCATTTTACCCTTTTCAAGTTCATTGTGAGACATGGAAACAATTTGGCCAATAATTGAATACCCAACAAATCAAAAATTATTTTTCTTTATATTGAACGGATGCTACTGCTTTTAGGTCTTATTTTCTTGGGTTTGTTTCTTTTTGGGGGTTTGAGTTTCTTTAGTTTCTGTTGTAGGGTTTCTTGAGTTTTGGGTTGGAGCCTGAGCAGTGTGTCTGTTTGCCCCTATTTGATTTGAACCTCGAGGCTGGCTTCGGCCGCCTCTTAATGACGGAGGGATCGCCCCGGTTGACGGTGCCTTAGCCTCCCCTTCCCCACCGGACCTTCCGCTTCACTGGCCATGGAGGGGGGGACCTGGAGGGAGGGGGGGGTCGAGTTCCGCCGGCCAGCGGCAGGGGCGCTAGCGAGGCGAGCGAGCCGCGGTGTCGCAGCGCGTAGAGAGGAGAGTCACTCTCAGGTTGGAAGCCAAGCAGCTCACATCGCGAGCTCTGGGATCTGGGCTTGTGCCTTGGTAGGTGGTAACTCACGTGTAGAAGAATGGACGTGCCGGGGGGGGCGAGAAGTACGCAAGCGTAGCTCGCGCTGTCGTGCTGAAGGAGGACATGAGTGACCTTGGCTGCTCAGGGAGTGGTGAGCGTCCTTAATTTGAAAGATTCAGCGAGGATTTTGGTGAGTGACCAATTCCCTTAGGGGACATTTTCCCTCGTCGCCTTCCCGATGAGTGCAAATTGGGGCGCGCCGGCAGTTGGGCTGTCGAAGTTTTTAGCGATGGCGCTGTAGTGAGTGATAGCTCGCGTTTGGTTTAAAATCTGCATGCGGGACGCAACCGGTTGATTTTTGGGCCCAAATGGTATTAACTTTGTGAAAATAACTCCACAATTTTGGGGAGGAAACGTGTCGAGCATCGGTGAGTGAGTGGTATAACATAGCTGCCCACGAGTCAAATGGGGGCGATGGTCAAAGGAGAGGATTAAAGTGCACTTGTATGTACATCGGGTTCATCGATAATATGAGAGATTCTATATGCATTGTAATTTGAATTGTAATTTTATCAGTGTTCATGGATATTTAATGGCATATTGCGAAAACGAATGTAACTCATGTGTAAAGGAGAATTTCTTCTAGAATTGGTTATTACATGAATTTAAACTATATTGTGTTTTCTTTGCTCAAGAACGATGTGTCAAACAAAGTCCTGGTCCCTAATGAGCTATAAGCGTTGGTTAGTGGACATGGTTTTTTTTCTTGCCCCTTGTGTATTTGTAGCTGGTAACTTATTTGGGAGTCATTTCTATTGAAATCGGCTCAATATTCAAACTAGCTCAGTCGGTACACAATTAATGGGCATTTGGGTCGGCAACAAATTTATACAGTTAATTTTAGTGATAGCCTCAAATGAATGTTCACTTGAATTTACAGCAAATAAACTTAGCACAGACATATAAAATACCATACTCTGGTTTTACCAAATAAAGTTCTGCTTTACTTGCTTCATGCAGGGTTTTTCATTCTTCCAGAAAATACCAAAATATAATTCTTCTTATTGTTACCTTCCATTTTTTTTCAATAGCCATTACATAGAATAATATACTTAGATAAGCTAAGCAAAACCCTTCAAACTTCAGATATAAAACAGCATTTAAATGTGACTCCAAAGCAGTTAAACACTAAATTGATCTCTTAGCTTTTCCAAAGATATTTTTTTACATACTAGGATTCTGAGTTAAATTTCAAAACATAACATGCAGTAATTTAACTCCAATGATATAAAAAATATTACATACATATTACTAAATCATATTCACACATTTTTCTGATATAAATAAAATTATGTTAGGCATATTGTAACACCAAAATATAAACAAACTAATTTATAATTGAATAGGTGATACTGGGGTTTGTAAATACATAAATAAATATAATAAATAATAATAAATAAAATAATAATTTGGGATGTAACCATTACAGCGTTAATTGATTATCGCACTTTGACGCGTCCGTTTAGCTGTATTTTTCGTGTTTGCTAACAAAATCGCTGTATTTTCCCGTAAATGAATAATTCACTTCATTTATTAAAAACTCCTTAATTTGCGCAAAAATTTGTTTCGTCGGAAATGCATGTGTTTGTCGTGTGTGTTTGTATTGTGTGTGTGGTGTGTGTTATGTGTTTTTTGTATGGTGTGTGTGTTGTGTTTTTTATTATTATTATTAGAAAATTTGTGCAGGCGGCACATGGGTATAAGTATGGTACATTTTAATGCTGTTCACTGTGCCTACTCACTTTTGCTGTTTGCGTCGCTGCCTGAAACACTTTCATCTTTATTATTCACACTTCCATCACTTGCATCATCATTGCTTGCACTTCCGTTGCTTGCATCATCTTCCATGTTACATTCAGCGTCATCCTCCGTGCCATCATGTGCAGTTGATATTGCAGTGACTTAATAAAGCTCTTTGTCACCATCTCTGCAGGAATGGACCGCAAAGCTTCCAGAATCCATCGACAAACTTCTGACAATGAAGCCCTCTTTGGAGGGCAAGATTTTGTCGTCTCCTGCTGTGTGCAAATCCATTCGCTGTAGCGACGGCAGGTGTTATTTTTAAATGGCTTGTTAATAACCACGTCAAGGGGTATAACTGTTGGGTCACTTTTTGCCTCCTGCAATTACTTATTCACTTCCTCCATAGTAAGTATGCCCGCGATAGCTTTCTTAACACCAGCAACAATTTTAAATGTAACATTCCCACTGGCCGTCTGCACCACACACAAGAAACACAGTCCTTCACCAATTTTTAGACATGCACCCTTTTTCTTGCACTCTCACAATTGTGCTAGGTGGAAAATTTCTCTTCTCTTCAAAAACCACGCACTGATGCAATTTTCTGCTATTTGCAGTTACACGTAACATGATTGTGCACCGTTATTTGTCAACTCCCGTTCCCAGTATTTTAACAGACCGAAGACCAGTTGACGCAACAGTTGTGGTTTCCGGCATATGGAAATATTTCAGCGTCTGGTAGGTGTTTCCTATCTGTCCGAGTTGGTAATTGTTGCAGTGTCTGAGATTTATTATGTATCTTTGAAAGTTAACCAACTTTTCCTCATGTGGTTCTGGTAGGTTCGCGCCAATCTGTGTCCTCCTTCATAAACTCAGGTGTTTGTTTTAGAGCCATAAACGCCTCAGGCACCCATAGCTGGCCCTAAATTCAGCGTCTGGAATATTTTGACGCTGTGCAATCTTGCTTGCTTCAAATAATAAAAGTTCTGTAGTAACAATGTTGGTTATGTTGGGACACATTGTGCTTAGCATATGGAACTGAACTGGTGAGGCCTGCATTGTTTGTATATGTTCATGGACACCGCCATATCAGTGCACGTGACTAGCGCCTCCACACCATGTAGTATGAACTAAGTTTTTTTTTTCAGTGTAACGGACACAGTGTGAAAGCCAAGGTAGTGCGGGAATAGGCAACATACCTATTTCGTAAATATAGCTGAAAATCATATAAACACATTTTCGTGCCCATAGGAAAATAAAGTAAAACCTCTTTATAATGACCCATTTTATAACGACCACCTGTTTTTGATTAACTGTAAATTTATAATTTCTTTATTTTAAGTTTCAAATAAATTTGCTAAAAATATGTTTTTGTGCACTGTGTTGCGTTTCTAGTGATGAGCACTGTACTCCTCGCACGGAAAGCTGCACCTCCTCCCTCCCCTCTCCGTTCCTAACGGCACATTCTTCCCTTCCCCTCGCGTAAATGCCTGGCGAGCTCGGTGTCCCCCGCCTATGTTCACGTGCCACTCGTAGAGATGGTAGGTGTTCCAATTTCTCGGAACCATTCCGGAATGTTCCAGTTCCGGGAAATGAACCATTCAAAATAACTGTTCTTTTCGGAACCTTTTGGGTTACGTAAATGTGTCTCTTGACGTGTGCATTACACAAATTTGTTATTTTCTGTAATACTAGAATAAACACGAGGTTACAATGAACATCAGTTAGATACAAGCCATAAAATTATATTTATACATATATATTTTATTTTTATTGCAACTGGCATCAAGCAAAAAAAATGAAATTAAATATTGTACAAGTTTCAATGGAAAGTTGAGCAAAAAGTGTGTACTGTATTAATATTTCTGTATAATACTGTATTTCCCATTTTTTTCTATACTATGAAGGTTTTTAGCTTTTAATGCACAAATGTCTAAAAATTAAATCAACAGAGTACATAATACGGGCCGATCAAGAGCAGTTCACTTAATTTCAGCTTTCTCTGCGGATTTGGAATCTTGTCGGAACTGTAGTTTGTAAAATACAGTTCTGGGGCTCTAAATCAGTTCCACATAACAGAGCTATATTTTCCACTACGGCCTAAGCTATAACAATTTCATCCTTACTTTTTATGTGGATAGTATTTTCAGTCACCAAACTTCCGATACACAACAGTTTTCGTGTGTTATTGTAATAAATTATTATTAAAATTATTTGCAGTTTGATTCAAAACAGTTCACAAAAGAGCCTAACATTTATTGGAACTAATAATTAGTTAGAACCGTAATTTAGAAGCTGGAACCGTTGTTGAGACTGAACAGTTGCAATCCGACCATCTTCAGTTCCAACGATAGAGTTCCAGTTCATTTGACAACAGTTCTGATCCGACCATCTTCAGTTCCGACGATAGAGTTCCAGTTCATTTGAAAACAGTTCCGAGCCTTCACGGCAATGTAAAAAAACTTGTTGCCGAAACACAGTATACTTAAGCAATAATTGTAGCATTTAAAAATTAAATCCTTAAGTTATTAATTAGTAAGTAATTGCAAGTAAACGACAGTAAATGTTAATAAATTTTGTAGTTTTTTGTACGAAAATACTACAATTTAACGTTCCGACGGAACCGTTCATTCGGATTTTTCAGAACTCCAGTTCCTTTCTCAGAAACCATTCATAATAACCGTTCCAAGAAATACTCCACAGACCTACGTGCCAGTGTTCTTTCGCTTGCTGTTAGATACGCTACACTCTCCGTTTGCTTCTTATCACGACTTAGATTTGCGTGACTTTTGGATTTCTCTTGGTTTTTTATGGTTTGTTGACGACATTATGCCTTGTTTTTCAGGATTTCGATTTGGTAATTTATTTGGTTTGAGTTTGTGAATGATTATTGACGACCCACGCAGTGGTTTTGGCTTTCTATTTGGTTACGATTATTAGGCTTGATTCTGTTAACAATTGTTGACAATCCGTCAATTCATAATAAGTGGAAAGCGAGTCGGCTTGTCGCTTCAGAAGAAGTATGAAATAATAAAGGAAGTGGACTCGAGTAAAAAGCCGAAGTCAGAGATTGCGCGGGAATTTGGCATTCCGAAGCTTTGTTCACGATCCTAAAAATGAGGGACGAGATCGTAAGTGCAGTGCAGAAGGAAGGACGCAACGTGAACGTAAAAGAACTAATGCGTACAATGCATGCCAATTTGGAGGAAGCTGTGCTGGAATGGTTCAGCCAACTTAGAGCGCAAAACTTGCCTGTAAGCGGGTCAATGCTACAGAAAAAAGCAGATGAACTTGCATTGAAGTTTGGTATTGATAATTTCATGTGTTCAAATGGGTGGCTGGATAGTTTTAAGGCGCGCCACGGAATAGCCAGCCACAAGATCGTCTGCGAAAGTGCTTCTGTCAGCAAAATATCGGTGAGCGAGTGGCTGCCCTTGCTCCAGAACATCCTCGGCCGCTATCGGCCGTGTGACGTGTACAGTGCAGACGAGCTGGGGATGTTCTACAATCTCATGCTAGATCGCACCCTAGCAGTGAAGGGAGATGTGTGCAAGGGTGCGAAGAGGAGTAAGGAGCGCCTCACTGTCCTTTTGTGCTGCAATATCGACGGCAGCGACAAGATGAAGCCCCTCGTGATCGGGAAATTAAAAAACGCCGAGGTTTCAATGGCAACATATTTCCGTGTGATTAAGACTTTAATAAAAAAGTATGGATGACCTCGGCAATTTTTACGAGGTGGCTTCGTGGTTTCAATGCGAAGATGGGTGTCAACAATCGAAAAGTGGTTCTCTTTCATCGACAACTGCCCCGCACATCCTCCTCTCGACAACCTGTGAAATATTGAGCTAGTGTTCCTGCCAAAGAATAGCACCAGCGTGCTTCAGCTCATGGACCAGGGCATAATACAACTTGTGAAGCTCAAGTTTCGAGAGATGCTTGTGCGGAGCATGGTGATGAAGAGGCAACTGGGCAGAGACATGAAGAAGTGGGACATATTTAAGGCGATTGAAGTGATCGTTGCTAGTTGGGTGAGTCCATTGCCAACTGCTTCCGTCACACCAACTTCATCGCACCAGTCGACGAAGAGACTACCGTCCATGTGGCCGTCGGCGACTCCGAATACCCGGATGACCCACCTACAGTAGACGCTGAGCCCCAGCCCGGCCCTTCGACTGGCAAGTCCGGCCCCTTATCAGCGCCTCCCCCTGCTCTAGTAACTCGACCATGCGATGAGGAAACGTGGTAGCTTATTGCTCCAGACTGCTCATTTGAAGAATTAGTGAAAGTGGATGACGATGTTGCAGTCTGGGGTACCGTCGACGACGCAGTGGTGTGGTTGAGGGGCCGTAACAGGAGTTGAGCGACAATGAAGACGTCGAGGGAGAAAATGAAACTGCCGACGTCCCCATGACGAGAGACAATCTCAAAGCTGGGGATGTCTATGCATCGATGCTGTGGCGACATGGTGCAAGTGACGAGATGATATCAAACTTTTTGCGTGTTAAAGAGTTCGTCGAGAAGGCTGCTATTTCAATTAAGGACTTTTTTAAAAAAATAAATAAGAGTTCGACTCTTTAATGTGTCAAGTATGTGTTTGTTTAGTGTCTCGTCAACACCGCGGTCATTTAATAAACAAATGATCTGCTTAATTTATCACTTTTTTTGGATATTATTTGGTGAGTTATTTTACTAGTGTGCTTTTAGTTTCTCATGATTTTATTATCTTCTGTACTTGTTAATAAATTTAAATGTTTGCAGCATATAGAGATTTGAGTAAGTCGAGGCACACGTTTGCTTGTACAACCGCCATGAGTCTGCTGTTAACTCATTAATAATACACTTTTTGTAAAGTCTGGCCACGTTGACAGTTTTTTTTTTTGTAATAAAATGCCCTGAACAAAATATTTTGTACATTGAAAAGTAACTTATATTTTAACCGAGCGATAACGTTATGTCACAGTGCATGCCTGCAATGGTTTTATAGTCATAATCATGCAATTCTCAGGCGCTCAGCATAGCAAGGGCAACAGGGCTGACATGCACGAGATCTGCCGTGGCTGTGGTATTGATCGGTGCATGCGCGCGCAGCCATCTCGGCACGCATCATTCTCTCTCCCCCCTCCTGCTAGAGTATCCTCACTGGCTTCGACTTGCCGGCACCGGCCATCCGATAACAAGTGCCAACACGGCACATAATCTTATATTTATGCTTCTACAGCGCGTGACTTGTAAACCTTCACAGCATAAAAGTAAAGCCCCGCGAGTACAGTACGTTACTATTTCAGTGAAAATTGCTACGTTTTAACCAAACCATCAATGTTAAACAGTCTTTAACTTACTAAAAAGTTACACTTAGTGCTTTGTTTACTGTTTTTTTATTATGGTACTACGTTCAAATTAACGATTTTGGATATAGATTTTCCCTGCAATACGCATAATAAATTTAGTTTATTACTGACTTTAAATGTAAGATTTTTTATTGTTTAAGATACCTGAAAGTGGATTTAGTGCAAAACTACCTATTTTGACAGTTCAAAAACTGCCTATTTTGACATATAAGGATCACAAATGGGTCAAAATTGGTTCAAGATCTTATAACGTCCAGTTTTCTATAACGACCCTATACTCGGGAACCGTGAGGGGTCGTTATAAAGAGGTTTTACTGATGCAGTTTGTTGCGCCAAAGTCTGTTTTTACGAAGTTATTTTAGTTTTAATACGGCAGATTTTACGAGTGCTGTCAGGTGACTGCGGAACGCTTCCTCATTGGGGTGACGTCACTAGTTAGATACGACGGCCCAGCACCTGCTTGTAGGCTTAGTATGCAAGCAACCGCTGAAATGGAAGACAAATTTGTGAATTCGCAGTCTGATAATCTACCCCAAGTAGATAGTGACATGATATTCCAATATTTTAACAGCCATTGTTTTGTTGAACCGAAAATTAGAGGCGTAAAACTGCAAACGTACGGAAGAAATGTTTTTTAATAGCATCATGATTCAATGCAACAATAATCACATGTTAGCACGTATTATATGTAGGCCTACTCTATTAAAAAAAAAATATATGTAGACCTACTCTATTAAAAAAATATATATGTAGGCCTACTCAATTAAAAAATAAAACTCTCACTGCAGTGTGTAGATTTGCACTTGCTAATTTTCATATTGAAACTAGTTTTTATGAGTACCAGAACATCAAAACAGTAACGAATGCGATGGCCATGGGCGTGCTGTGTTGCGGCACACCATGCTTTATTTTCATTGATATTTATAGACTTACTATAGCTGTGTTCGTATGGTCGTATCTTCTACAACTTTAACCATTTTTGTTAACGTAATTATAATTTATGTTTTTAAGTAGGCCATACAGCTATTATCAAAAGAGATATTCACGTTTTCGATGTGGCATATGGGATGACATTTACATTAACAGAACGTGAGATGTGCAGGTTTCAGCCATTCATGTATATAATTAATTGGTCATGAAATAAGAATGTTTTACCATGTAGTTGAATTACACATAATAGAAATATACTACACCAGGTATTGGGAATTAGTGATGCCCTACAATACGATGGAGTGATGAATGTTTGACAAAGTGACAATGGAACACTGCTTTCGCTCTATCAGATAGATGGGTTTTTGTATCCAGTTTTCCTCACTGAAACTAAGGTAACAATCAATAACATAGCATTAGTATTGCTAGGTTTTTTAATGCACAAATACATGTGTTTAACACCGATGCTATTCGTTTGGGTTTGTGATGCGATACTGTAAGCGTAGTGGGTTGTCAGAAGTGCCGGCCGTTACAGGACGAACTTGGCGCAAGGAGTAGCCTCATTGTCAGAGAGAAGCAGCCCACTGAGACCGGTGATAAGTGCACGCGACGTGCTGAGATATTACTCATTCTGTACTTCTTCTTACTGCTACTGCACTGGAAACTGGGCAATTTCTTTTCTAAGTTTTTAGAAAACTGTTAGTAATGTCTTTAGGCTATTTTAGATTTGGCATTAAATGCTGATTTTGTAAGTAACTTCTGTTTTTTAAGCATGCGGTGTAGAAATTATTGTAGCGATAAATATGTGTTGAAAGCTATGTGTCGCTTGTCTGCTTTATTGTACTTATCGTTACCACCCGTTAATAATGTACTGCAATATAAACGAGTGGTATATTTACTGGAAGGCGTTTGGTCGAAGAACAACTGCTACAAAAAAGCAGTTATTTGCTTATATACAGTACATGAAATGGCAGAAATTGTTACACACAAGCTCAGAAGTTGTAATTACATCTGCCGGTAGAACTGTTATTTTATTGTGATAACTTTGCTGAATGTCTCCTGTATGAAATTCCTTAGTTGTAATGTAATACATGAATTTTTGCAAACTCACAAGAAGCCAATTGAAATTGAATTTTATTGACCAGTAGCCAAAGAAATATAATTCAATTAGGTGTATGGCTATACTTTGACTTAGGCATAGGCCTATAATGAAAATACAGTGAAATTATGATAGCTATAGGCCGTTCACGATAAAGTGGTCACTGCATAAAGTTTTCTTTCAGCCGTTTTGCAGCCATCTTTAATACTTTTAATATGAAAACTTCCATGTAACTAAGAGCCAGTGTAAACATTTCAACACTCTCGAAAGTTAACATCTATTTGCCCAATAAAACATATTTTTAATTAATTACATTTTCTGAAGAGTGTTCAGTTTATAGTGAACAGCCTATATACATTCTAGTCTAATGTTATAGAATTTGTAAAATAGGTCAAGCCAAATATATGTCATTTTCTTATTTAGAATGTGTCATCACAAGTTTTATACAATGTGTAGCTATATTTTAAGTGGTGTGTATTTTATATACTTTACAATTAAATTATTTGATAATATTTTCTTTATGCTTGCTTCCACATGACGTTTACATGTCTAGATACATTGCAGTGTTTGTGAACAAAATAATAACATCACCTTAATGTAGGTTAGGTCGGATGTAAACATAACACAATAAGAAGTACAGTGGTAGAACTAGCAACAACTTTCACACACAAACCCAGCACAACTTAAATATAATTACGTACATTAAGATTGTCTTCGCAAACGAACAGAACAGATTTTGGCGAAACATCTGTTATGTCTCGTCTAACTGCTGCAAACCATTTATTCCTCTTCTTTTCATCTTTAGGAAGTGTGATGAATACTTTTGCGGGATTTCTTCTGGATGTACTTAAACATTTCGGGACTATACACCATTTCGATGATTTCAGTTTGGTAGACTCAATAATTTCGCTTCCCATTACTTCGCAAACGACACAGAGCTACACCGCTGAGGTAAACAGACGTGGCAGCAGAGACAGTATCTAACCAGTGACGTCACGGAGCAACCGGGTGCGAAAGGCGCGTTTTGGCGGGCGTTTCACGTAAAAATTTCTTTTGCTCTTAACTTGCACAAAATTACTTTTTAAATCTTAATACTTTGTAAATATGTTTTTAACATACTGATTGTTGATAAACTACTACAGTATTAACAAAAAATGTGCATGTTGCCTATTGGAATTGGGTTATTTCTCGTTTATTGACAGTTTTTGTGCTAACAAACAGCGTAGCCATTTTTTCTGATATCCAGGACCTACTGGAGCAACTCCTCTTTCACTTGTGGGTATTTGCTTTTTGGACCTCAAAAGACTCACCTGTTTTTTGCAGATACCGTTCAATTTGTCTTGCTGCTTCCACCATTGCCGGACATTTTTTCGTACACTCTGAATTTTTTTCTGCTAATCGTTACCCATTTTCCTGTGCATACTGCACCATTTTCAGCTTAAAACGTGATGTATAACTTGCTCTGTCCTTACCGATTTTTGGTTCCACTTAATTTTTTTGGTTGTCAATTGTACTGACAGTAAAATAAATGCAGTGATGTCAGGAGGAAAAGTAATGTTCATATTGTGTAGTTACCATTAAATCAGAAAAATCAATTAGTCCTCTATTTTCTTAATGATTTTCTATTTCTTAACTCAAAACAAGTCAATAACTACTAATTATAGAACTAACGTAATGTTTCTCACTACACACTATCGCAGGTGGTTGTACACATTTCACAGTGAACATTTTTGATGTGCTCGGTGGTTTTTCCAAATGTCAGAATCAGAAACCAAAACAATGAAAACTGCTGCTACAGCAGAACCCCAATTTAACTAAATGTCATGGTCTCCGATAATCTTATTGTAAAATCATTGGTTCGTAAAATCCACATTCGTTAAATAGGGAACCCAGGGCCACAGTCACTGAATATGTGTTTCATTTAATCCGAGTTCATAAAATCAGGGTTGTCCTGTATATGTGTAGTGTGTAAGGAGTTACATCCTCAAAATGCTACTGTAAAGATTGGTGGTTTGGTAATGTTTATTTTTATTTATCTTGTTTTGAAAGTTTGATGTCGACTTGCTTGGAGAAAGTTGTGAACTTGAGTCAACAGATTTGTTTACATTTGTTCAACCAGTTTTTTAACCCCCCAACGCAAAGAGAAGGGTGTTATAAGTTCGACGTGTCTGTCTATGTATCTGTTTGTCTGTGGCATCGTTTTTTTTTTTTTAGCAATTCTATTGTCTGACTGAAATGAAATTTAGTATCCTGTGAGTCAGGGGTTTTTTAAATTTTTAATTTAAGTCGTAATTATTTATGTGGTGGTTAAATTGCCAGTTTTGATTAACTTCAGAATAAACAAGATATACAGTAATTACAATTTGAATATTTCCTATAATTTCAATCAACCATGAAGTGTTCCCACCTGAATGACAGTATGTGGTCGGCTAGAGTACAAACTTAAGAAATTCAGCAGTGTATCTACTAGTACTATTCTGGCACTTACAGTTGGTTTTCAGTGTAGTAGATCATTGTATTGGAATGATGTTCCCAAATCCAGTAATTATGTTAATTTCCAGCTTTTATTCAGTCCTTTATCTAAGGAATACATTGGTATTGTCTGATTAGTTTCGGATCTGTGGGACTAAAAACAATGATACATTGAAACTACAATTGCTTTTTTACATTTTTCAAAGGACCAGTAGAAAATATTGTGAAATGCAGAATAGTGCAAAATCATGGATGTAAATAAGGGATTTTGCTTTATATGAATAGATTTTCATATTTCATCCTTTTATCTTAAATTTGTAACTGCACAGTACCACTTGTTTTTATCTCTATATGATGTAACACATGGCATGAGAACAAGTTTGTTGTTTTTGTTGGAAATTTGTACATTCAAAGTAAGGCATGGAACTAGGAATAGCGCTCATTTACAGTAATACAGTAGTATAATAATTTGTTCTCAAGCAGTAGCGTATTGAAAGTATGATTTTTTGTCCCTTTGTAAAACTTGATATTAATGTTACTTGTGTAACATGGTCATGCTGCTTAGTGGTCTCGTAATTCAGAACCAAGAATTTTTGTGAAATAAAAGTCGGTACCTGTTTTTGCATAAAAACTGATGGATTTAATGTTCAAATAATTGGAACCAACCCATTCCAGTTTAAAAATAAATGATAAAGATATTAGTCATCAGGTTCATGAGAAATCAATGTTTCTGTGTTAAATCTTCAGATAGTTTGTTTATCAGTGTAAAGTTTGTGTGCCAAGAATGGTACGTTTGTTTTGCACAATACATCTGAATATCCTCTTTCATTATATAACAGTTGTGTGGCAGGCAATGACAAAATAATTTCTTACAACCAGAAAATCACAGTAAGGTATTCTTTTTTAGTTGTATTGTTAATAAACCGGATAATTTTAAGCAAATGCTGCTTCATAGTTCCATAATATTATTGTATGTTTATGTTTGGTTTTGAACTGTATGTTACATTACAATTTGCAAAAAGTGAAAATTGTTTAAATAATATAAGACAATATTTTATTCAAACATCAATGGTGCTAGGGGAAAATACAGTCAGAGGTTTCGAATGATGTTGTGGTCATGGTCGTAGGTCTGGACACTCGCCTATCTACCAGTGTATTTTGCTTGACCCCCTTGTTGTTTGGCTGCAATTCGCCAAGTTACCGAGAATGTTCTGCATCTTTGGCGCTGCAGACAAGGCAGTCTGGCTCAAAATCTGCTCACTTTTTTCCATTGTTAACATTATAAAGAAAATACAGATTGCTGGAGCCATGCTTTAAAATTATGAGTAAAGGAATTATTTCATAAATCGATAAAAAAAATACGGTTTGATAAATTGTTTATCTTAGTGAGAGGGAAGTGGGTGGAGTTTGAGTCCGCCTGCCCGGGTTGCAGTGCCAAAAATGTATAGATAGTATTATCGGTAGCTTGGTGAACTGCAGCCAAACAAGGGGGTCAAGTTTCCAGGCGAGTGTCCAGACCCATTCTTTTACGGCCGTGGTTGTGGTGAAATCAATTTTTAACTGAAATTTTTAGTAGAACTCTCTGTACATGCAGGTGTTAACAAATTCTTACGCCATTGAACTTGGCACTTTTGTGTACCTGTATACTGTATTTTCTGAATATTACATACGAAACAAATGTGAAACTTGTATTCTTAAGAGTGCAAAAAGTGTTTTACTTAACATCTTGTCACCACTACCTGTACTCTATTACCAATGTCTGACTGGCAGACTACTCAGCCGTCGCAGTAAATGTATAGATTGCTACTGAGGTACACAAAAGTGCCAAGTTCAATAACATTAGAATTTGTTAACAGCTGCATGTACAGAGAGTTATGCTAAAAATATCAGTTACGTAGTTGTTTTGCAGACTTTTGCTTCTGTTGTCTAGATGACTATCTTAGCTTCTGGGCTGGATTCGCGTCTTCATGGTTTCAGGAACGTTGGTCAAGACCCATCCAACCAGCAGACTATTAAATTGGTAGAGCATTGTGTATCTTCAACCTTCTTTTCGCACAGCAACAAAGTTTATCTTCAAGTTGAAGGCATGCCAATGGGCTTTCCCCTGTCACCACTGCTAGCCAATATCTGCATGGCCAACGTTGAAGAGAAAGCAATGGAGTCAAGTCAGTACAAACCAAAATGCGGGCTTAAGATAGATGGACGACACATTTGTGATCTGGATTCATGGTGAAGAAAACTCAAGCTATTCCTTGAACACCTCAGCAGCTTATGTGCCAACATCAGCTTTACGATGGAGGTAGAAAAAGAAGGGAATCTACTTTTTCTAGATGCGTTGGTAACAAAGAAACCTGATGGCCGACTGGAACATAGGTAGTGTTTATTGCAAACCAACTCACACCAACAGGTATCGCAATGCCTGTTTTCATGATTCATCATCGTAGAAAAGAAATGTTATCTCCACATTGGTCAACCGGGCAAGAAAAATAAGTGAAAAAGACAAAACCTACAGGAGAAACTAGACCACCTTACAACAGCACTAGAAACCAATGGCTAGAAGAAAAAACAGATACCAGGTCATAAACAAACGGCCAAGATTAAATAAAAAAGAAAAATTCTCATAAACATTGCTCTTCTTTCATACATTCAAGTAGTATCCGACCGCATAAGTAGACTGTTGAAAAAACGTGAAATACATACTATACAGAAAACGACAAGGAAACTGGAAACTTTCGTACCTTCAGTGAAAGATAAAACTCCAGCTTAACAACTTGCGAGAGTATGTAAAGTTCCATGTTCTTGCGGCTTAGTTAACATTGGACAGACAGGAAGGAGGATAGCTACTAGAATCAAAGAATACATTTACGACTATAAACATGAAAACTACAGATCTGCAATAGCTGAGCATTCTTCCACCACCAAGCATGGAGTGGACTTCAACCAGTACCTGATCATAGCCAACGTAAAAAACTACAGAACAAGGACAGTACGTGAAGCCATAGAAGTAATGAAGTAACCTGAAAATATCAACAGAGATGATGGATACAAACTTAGTAAAACCTGGGCCCCCTATTCTTCAGAAACCGAAGTAAAACACAATCCATGCTACAAATTCATCATTGGCTTGAACACCACCCAATCAGAAGAGGTCAGCTGCGATTGGCTGTCAGGGTGGCCAACGAAAACATTACCTCACTCTCATTGGTCGCCGAGGCAGCCAACCACACACCAGGCCCCTTGAGCACCTATACATAGGGCCTCCTGAACTCCTGGTCTTCAGTCCATAAGTGTGACCCTGATGATGCCTACTGAAATGTATGGCGAAATGTCAGAGTAATTACTGGAAAAAAGTTTCCTGAAACCATGAAGGCGCGGCTCCAGCCTGGAAGCCAAGATAGTCGTCAGTTATAAAGTTATTTTACCACATTATTTGAAACCTCTGACTGTATTTTTTCCTAGTATCATTGATGTTTAAATAAAATACTGTCTTATATTATTTAAACAATTTTCACTTTTTGCTAATTGTAATATGACATACTGTTCAAGACAAAACATAAACATACAATAATATTATGGAACTATGAAGTAGTTTTTGCTTAAAATTATCAGGTTTATAAATGATACAACTGAAAATGACTTTGACTTTCTGGTTGTAAGAAATTATTCTCCCATTGCCTGCCACACAACTGTTGTATAATGAGAGAGGATTGCACCGTCTAGTGCTCAGTGGCGACAATTGTGCAGCTGCATTTTGTAGAACTTACATTGGTTCTACAATTTTTTCTTTGGCTCGGTTCCCGACATCTTTACTTTTCCTTGCTAGACTCTGTTTTCTTGCTTCCCTCTCCTCTTCCCCGCACTTGCGCAGTTGTTAAGTTCTGGCCAGGTTTAGCTGGTGTGTGGGTGTGCCGCTTTTTCACTTTTGATGGTCTAGCGCCTGAAAACATGCAAGTCCGTTGCTTCACTTTGTAGTAGAGAGTTAGGTTGAGAACTTGTTCCCCCATGGCTTGCAAGGCGGCTGCCATTATGTGTTCGTACAGGTTTATCTGTAGTTCTTTCTTTTCCAAATTCATTTTTCAATCATCGTCTTATAAAAATTCTATTGAGGTTTAATGATGTTTGTCATAGGTATGTTTAGTACAATGTTTATCGAATTTAGTAATTGTGTTTCTTGTTAATGAGCGCTGCTATAACCCTTTGGTCAAATAGCTTTAATGACTCTGCGTCTCTTTTGATAGTGTTTGAAAATGTTTTGAAATTCCCCTGATTAGACTTTTGAGGTAACCAGACTGGAGCATTTGGACGTGAAATTCAACATTCATTACTTTGACAATAACTTGCTAAATTTGCATTGCTTGCTTCCTTTGAGCAAGTTGTCTACTTCATGTCGTACACGCAGTGTTGACGTCCGCGTTTGACACATTCACTTTAATCATAATTACCTTTGTTAATGAAAATTATGCGAGATCACAATGTGTATATGTGTTTAGTCCTGATCGTGTAAGAAACTGTAAGTGTGCATAGAGGCAATTTTTTTTCATGATGCTAGTGTTGCAAAATTCAAAAGGGTTAAATGTATAATGGAATTGTTTCGTATGTCTGCATTTCCTTTCTAAACTTTTGTAAATGCATTTTTTTTTTTTTTTCTTTCAATTTGTTAATTTTGAAGTCATATACATGCAGTCTAGATTTGAAAACTTAACTACATAGTTTGATTGTTCAATGTAATAGTGTTTACTTGTTTTGAAAATATTTTCAGAAGTAATTACAGATGACAAACTGATTTTCTACGCTTTAAATTTACTTGTTGTACACTTTTTATTTTATTAATTTTTTTAAATTGTTTATTTTGATGAGCCTACCCTCTGCAAGTGTGGAGTGGGTTCAGAATGTTCAGATATTGTACTAAACAAACCTACCACTCTAGCCATGGAAACTTTACACTGATAGACAAACTTGCTAAAGATTTTAACACTGAAACATTGTTTTCTCATGATCTTGATGACTAGTATCTACATAATTTTGAAGCTGGAATGGGTCGGTTCCAATATTTGAACATCATACTTTCGATACACTACTGCTTGAGAATGAATTATTGTAGTATTAGTAATGTAAATGGGTGCTTTTATTTAAGATAAACTGATATAATATGAAAATCTATACATGCACAGCCAAATCCCTTATTTACATCCATGATTTTACACTGTTCTGCATTTTAAACTCTTTTTCTTTTGCCACAGTCCCTCTTTTTTACATTTTACTGACGTTGAAAATCCAGTCTCTGAGAACTATCATTGCCGGGTACGTCAAAACCAGCATTTTTTTTTCACCGTACAGTACACTTTATTTAGTACACAAAAAAACTGTTTCGTAGATTGCAAACTGCTCCTTGCATTTGTCCAGTACATTCGTGTTGTCTCCAGGAGGACGAGTGCGTATGGCAAAATAGTCGGCCAGCAGTTCACCCATCTTGTCTTGTGCTTAACCTCTTCAAAGACAACCTCGAAGTCTTCTACCTTCGTTGTATCACTCTTGAGGACTTCTACAGTTCTATAGCTTCATCAGCTTGCGCTAGAAGATAATTGAAAATAACAAATTGTAACGTGGGTGTTGCTGCAGCCATTTTATTTTGCAACTGGAGATTCTGAAATGTTAAGTGGACTGTATATTGAGAACAAAATAATTTCAAACTCTTTGGAGTGTATAACCACGACCAAAAACTCTTCTCTCCCGCAGAAATCCTTTTATCTGTGCATGTTTAGTCCCATGAGTTATGGCGCCAAAATAGGTACCATTAAACACGTTAATAACATCCAATAATTTCCGATCTGCAAAACTGAACCTTTGAAATGTATACATTTACATTTGGCGAACATTACCGTGCCTGAAACCATATGTCCTGTGAATAATTCGGCCCAAGAGGACCAAAAATATGTAGGAGTGATTGCCGACATCACCAAGCAACCGCCTCCATTTTCTAAACTGTTGTCCTCTCACAACGAGGAAAAGAGTTACAACTAATACTGGATGCAAAAACAGTCTTGAGTCTACTTGAATGCAACACCGGTCCAATTCCACATAACATAATACAAGAGTTCAGACTGACCAGATGGTAAATGAAAGATATTCTTATTCCATATTTGCAAGATAAAGACAATATGAAGTATTTACAGTAGTTAAGCATTGCATTAATGATTGTTGTTTGGATACAAAATAAATACTGTTACATTTTTGTTAAAATTCTTTTCATAGTGACTACAGGCTTTAGCAAGAAGTGTGAGGTATGATATATTTTGAGCAACTGAAGTAGTGAAAAAAATTTATGAGGTACCTAGGTTCCACGAATCAATGTGAAAGTTTGGAAACATGTACTTTTTCAAGAAATAACATTTATGCATGTTGCCTATGCAACCTCGTGAAATGTTAAATACTGCCACATTTAGTATGCTGTACAGGTAGGATGTATTGCAGAAAAACACGCACATACGTGCACACTCAATCTTGAGATAATACCTCTGTACTGTGCATTACTAAGTGTATTCTGTTCATTCTTATCATGAAATTCCAACCAAATTTTTTGTTACAGGAAGGTTTCCTTTGTCTTACATTCCTCATTAGCCTTGCGTAATGTGGTTGGTGTCCATAATGGTGAAGCTGCGACAGTGCTTGAACATGTTTCAGAGTGCACCAACAGTATCCATCATACGGTCCAGCATGTTGCTTGGCCAAGAGGTGGCTGTCTTCTCAACTCCTCGACCCTTACCACTTCCCAGATGCTGTCACAGAACTCCTTATTGCGTGGTTGTATCTGTATCCTGAGCCGTTTGAGCCTCCGATGCAGCCACAGCTGGCATTCTTCAGGTTCCTGCACTTGGCCAGTTCTACCAACTGGAACACCGAGCCTGTCATCATCAATTTCAACAATGAGATGACAAGTAAGGATCTTTACTTCATCCTTCCTTCAATATAAGAAACTGCAGTGATGAGTCTTCCTTTTTTGTATTATTATTTCAAGACATGAAATTTGGTAAGTACACTCCTGATTATCAGATCAAGTCAAAGGTGACATATGGTGAATAGTTCAAAAACCACCATGCTAATTGATACACTACACTCAAATACGTTATTACGAGAGTTCATAATAGCACACAAAATTATGTTACTATGAGCATTTATAATAACCAAATGTTTACGTAAACAAGCAATTATGTAGGTCACAATATTAACACCTGATGAAATGTGGAATGGGAATTACTATAATAGCACTGTTTACCTCTGACTGACGCAAATACACACCTGCATTTATTAAGTGTAATATTCAGTGATTTATTAGTGCCATGTTCTGTAATAGTTTTCGATGTTTACCATTTTCACTTGCTAAATAATGGGTAAACATACTTAAGGAAAACAAACTATGGCGGTCTGGGGGGGGGGGGGATTAAAACTTACAGAACGGCCATCCTGTGATTGTCCAAAACGAACAAGACTTTGTCAGCAACACATCATATGACTGGTCAAACAAATAGGGTGCGACTTCTCCATATTGCCTATGCTGGCAACATTTTGTGTAGTATTCGAAGCAATTACGATTTTTAGTTGAAGATCCCCAACTCAATTCAATTTATTTACTTATCCATCCTCACAAAAAATATTTACCACAATTGTAAAAATTTTGATTACAGTGTACGGTATGTTGATACATTAAAAAACCAAAATACTAAAATATAAAAATGGCAAAAAATGTTCATTAAGTTTGACACAGGAGTAGTCAGCGAGGGTTTCAGGAGTAACATGGCAGGTCCTTAAACTTGAATGTTGATCTGTTTCCGACTAAAACTGTTACATATCCCTCGTCGGACTCTCCCCGCCTCTAGTTGTGCAGCAAGGGAAACTTAGTGCTTCACGGAAGGCTGTATTTCCCCAGAGGAGACTAGGGATGGTGCAGTGTAGTTCCAACAGTGGCCACAGATGGGCTAGGAGGATTGAAGGAAGCAAATGCAACAATGGGGCTGTTAATTCCCCGGACATGAATGCACGAAGGTGCTGAGGTTGGGAGTTGTGTCTGAACTTCGGTAGTAGGCGAGGGAATGGTTGAAACAGGGTCTGGGAAGTTGGAGGAAAAAAGAGAGGTGGAAAAACCATTGGTAGATTGCAGAGCTAGCCGTACAATTACATGACTGTTGAGGGGAGTGCCTCTTCAGGCGGTGGCTGCCACCTCCCTTTGTCACAGTGTCCCTGACCTCAAATGCCTTCTGCACTAGCTTATCAAATTCTTCCTGGCCTTTAGTTCAGCATAGCCTGATAAGATAGGGGTGAAAGTAGCTGAAAATGGTATTGTTATGACAGGATTCGACAATCCGTTATCCCCTAGGGCCGACAGTATGGCGTGTAAGACTTTTAGGTGACGGGGCTTTATTGTTAGCATTGAGTTAGGGGCAGACTTGTAAAGGTGCACTAGAAGTGTGCCTCTGCATGTCCCTGTGCCAGTTTACCAACTTTACCCAATCAAAATGAAAGATTCCCATTTACTTCCTGGGAGGTGCACAGGTGAGGTGCAGCCTCCAGAGAGAGTTAAAAAGACTAAGGAAGTTGCGCATCAAGATTTCTCCTCCAAGACACTAAAGGATTTAAAGCAGACCGAAACTAACTCCTGGGGTGAATTGAAGAGATATTGGGATATAGAAGTCTTAAGAAAGGGGTAGGATAAACGTGGAAGCCAACAATAGGGTAGATGAAAGAAATGAAGAGGTATGGTGGTAGATGTTTTGTTTAATGGCAAAATGCCAAATAAACCACCCTGTGCCGGTCTGGCTGAAGGGTTGTGTCTGCAGTAAAGACCAGAGAGCACTAGTTCCCATGGAAGAGTATGGATATCGCACCTCGACATCTCGGAAACTGGCTTTTAGACTGGTGTAGCTGAGCAGCTGGCTGGCAAGGGGCGCTGGTATTGTGTTGTGATGAGCAGAACTGTAACTTTAGCAATTCAAATTACTGAAGTGGCGGTCTCTGCCGGAGCTGGGAGGAGGAACAAGGTGAGTTGCTTCCGTCTACAAGAACTGATTAATGCAGATCTCACGCCCTCTTTTAGACCCTCTACGAGGTGGTCCAATGGGGTAGGCTGGTCGCTCACCTAATGAGAGGTGACACAGGTGTGAATGGGGTGGATCGTTCCCTATCTCGTTGTTCTCCTCTGTACTGCGGATTGTGTGCTTCCAGGCGGATCTAGGCATTTTGTCGTAACATACATTACCTTGCCTGAGGTTTGTTTGAGCGGCAAAATAATTAAGGAAAAATTCACTGGTGTTTATAAATACTTGGAGTCTGGTTTGAGTGTACTGGCATGTGCAGGGATTTACGAGGGTGTGTAGGATTAACGCAGGGTAGAGGAAAATAGAATGGGAAGGATAGGCAACGACAGCTTCACAGCATCAGACACTGTGAGTATGCGTCAAGTTAAATGGGGCTAAGAAGTGTAAAATTTCAACTCAAGGTGTTTACAAAGGAAACCAAATGAAGTTTGCTTACATGTGTTGTGGTGATCAGTGATCGGACAAATTTAGCCACGTGTTCAAGAAATGTAAATCTAGCAGGTCACTTTTCGTGAATGCAGTGCTTACAACTTGTTTATTTTTCTTCCCTGTTGAGCAATTCAACCAATTTACTGTAGAAACCTTTTTAAAAAAATCAAATTACATACTGTAATTACATGTGTAGCCTCCCTCCTCTTTTCCAGTGTATAGCCCCACCCCCTAATTACAGTAGAACGCCGATTTTACGAGAGTCCATAGTTCCCACAATTACTGTCGTAAAATCGAGGATCTCATAAAATCAGGGTTTTTGTTATAGCGAGACCCGATTTAACAAGACCCTCAATTTTACAACAGCACTGTAAGGAACATGCACTCTATTAATATCTGGCGCCGTTAAATCGAGGTTAAGCTATACATAGTTTAAACTGCAATTTCTTGAATTTTTTTTCTCATATTTAATTTTTTTCTTTAATAAAGATTTTCTGACAGTTCCTGATGATAGCCTCGTAAAATTGCTACTTCGTAAAATCCGGCACTCGTAAAATCGGGGTTCTACTACCCATTTAAAACAAATATTCTTTGCATAACCCCCACCCCTAACTTTTCAATGGGTAAGAAGCAACAGCAGTAAGGTGCAATGGTAAAATGTCTGTCAATCTACATACAGTATTATACATACTGTACACACAGACGTGTGTTATGCGGCACACATCATAACTTACAACTCTCTCACCTTTGTTTCGTTTATGTACCATTGTACATCATTATTTTTTATTTTTGTATATTACATTCTATTTTAATTTACCTTAATTCTAAGCAATTACTCACATAATTATTGTAGCAATTTTACCAAATTTGACGAGAAAAAATTAAGGTGCAAAAATTAAGTAAAAAAATATTTTTTTAAAATTTTTTGTTCAAAAATGTTTACAAACTTGCTTCAAAATGCTAAATCAAAAGGACTGTTATCTAGGCACATATTGGTACATCTGTTTACAATGTGCATATAATAAAAGGAGGTGTCAGTTAACTGCTTTTTCACAGAGACATCGAGGGGTTGTAACATTGACGTGAGGTCACCGGGATCATAGCAAAATCAGTCCTCAATTTCTTTAGACTGGCCTTCATGCCTTCTACCAGATAGGCGTAGAAAATATCCCACACCAACAAGGCCTTTTTCTTCAGTAGACTCCCTAGTCGCCACTCCCACACAGTCTGTATCCAGTCCTTGATAAGTTTAGCGTTCATCCGCCCTTTCTCTTGTGCTTGGACATGAATTCTCGGAGGTAACTTCTCATCCTTTGGCAACATATTGTGCTTGAAGATCATGTAAGGCGAAAGCTTCTGTACGTCACCAGTGATTGCCAGCATTACCGTGCACCGCATGTGCTCGTTCCCAGTAGTGCGAATCATTACGCTTGATTGCCCCCTCTCATTAAGTGTAGTATTTTGTGGCATATCAAAGTATACTGACTTCTGGTCTGTGTTAACGATCTGTGATAGCATGTAATCATTTGCTTGCCAAACATTTGTTTGCTGCATGCGGACAACATACCCTGGAATTCGTAACCTTGTTGCAAAAGTATTTGGGCAACTTCTGACAATACATTGTTCTCCATTGGAGGGAAAAATTCTCTTGGTGCATAAATCTTCTCATCCACCCATGACTCACTTTAAACTGGGTTTGCGGTATGTTCCATGCACATGCTATTTCTCAGCCCTTACACATTGTCATTTCAACAGAAACACTACATGCGTTATTCCTCAGCTCACAAATAAACTCCGTCACTTAAGCGTCCACTTCTGGCAACTTTCCCGCCTTTGGTCTCCTGAAAGCATGTCTTGTATAACTGGTGTTTTTCAGTGCTTCTTTTTGCTTCCTCCAGTTACGAATGTTTCTTTCACTAACAGAAAACGTCTGTTATGCAGCCCGATTTCCATGCTCTTCGGTATACGCGATCACACGCAACTTGTGGCCGGCATTATAGGAATTATATTTCCCCATATTCACAGAAAATAATCCTTAAAACGTTCTCAACATCATAACCAACCACCTGACTTGCAGAGTTAAAACTGAAGAAGATAACAAAGGTGTCTGTGCATCTTCCACTCGCATGAATTTCAACCCTCCCACATGGCCAATCATAAAACAACATTCAAGGTCAGGCCAAGGTAGTCTCTCGTTGCCATGCTAAACAGTGCGTAAACACTATGAAACAGCTTGCTTCCGTGTGGAATATGGTCCAGGTTTAATCAAATAGGTCACCTATTTGATGAAATTAGGACCATACAACACACGGAAGCAGGCTGTTCCATTGTGTTTACACGCTGTTTCGTTTATTGTACCATTGGTAACCTGTGCGTGAGCGTCGCACCGGCAAACGAAAACTGCAGTAGTGTATAACATACTAAAAAACATGTTACAGTGTGACAATTATGCGGGGAATTGTAAATACCAAATTCAATAACTCAAAATGTGGGTGCAACAATTATGTGATGGCAATAGTTGTGCGAGTAAATACAGTAATACTATGTATTTCTCAAACTGGTGTGTTTATTAAAACAATACTATTTGACAAAAACTGTAACTCTTAAATGAGACTGATAAAATATATGAATGTAATCACAGTGCTACAAAATGGTCGCGAGATGTCAACAGTACGAAATGTAAGTCTAAATAGAATAGATCATAATACAACCCTGTATTCATAAATTACATTTTCTCAGAAATGATATTTTGTCTAGCACCTAATCAAAATGTTCTAAAATTATTTTCTACCGGCTCGTAGTTAGCAGTTTTTGCATAGTATCCAGCTTGACCAGGCAGTGGGGGAGACAGTACGTGGTCATCACAAACTGTAAATTTCCATCACTTAGGTGGCATTCGTACATTAAACACAATATTTGCAAATTGTGGGTGAAAAGTTACAGACGTACAAGGGTAACAAATGTCCTAAAAATGTTTGTCACCAAAAACATGCAGCCAAATGCACAATCTCTGAAAGGCATTAACAAGCTTACACACTGAGGTTCTCAATTGGCGCAACCTACATTAACTACGGCCTTGCTAGGCCAAATACTTGTGCCTTTAAAATGAGTTCAGAAAACGAGGACTAATGACACAAAATTACATCATTTTCAAAAACATGCACAATTCATCGTAGTAAAAAATTGTGCCTGTTCATGAAAACACTGCAAATCGTAAAGAAACATGGCTAGTATTGTGTATTCCCTGTTGATGTGGAGCTTTTTCTTTGTGGTATTTGCAAGTTTATTGGTACACCCTAGTTATTATACATGTAACATTAAAGTAAGAAAATTTTATTTTAGAAAATATTATTATTTAAGGATGTAGAGTTTACTGCAGTAAAATTGTCAATCATCATAATGTGCATAAAAAATTACCCACCACATGTAACGAAAAGTTATTATTTAAACAAATAGCACTGACAATTTAACATTTTGGCATCACAATTAAAAGAAGAAACATTTGGAAAGTTACTGGATTCATTCGTTCTTTTAAACATCAGTGTGGATACATAAAGTGGAATCCCATTACTACAAGAGTTCATAATAGCACAAAAAAATGTTGTAATTGTAAGTTGTCGTAAGAACTGAATGTTTACATAAGCAATTTTTTAGGTTATTGACATTATTACATGGGATGGGAATAATAACAGTACAGTTTACCTTGGTTAGTATTTCTGCTATTATAAAACAAACTGCCAAAAATGAGAGGCATATGTTTATTATGCGTAATATTCAATAATTTATTTATTCCATAATATCCATCAGTTTTTTTGTGTTACCATTTTCAATTGCCACAACACGGCAAAATGTAAGCTAAACAAAACAAATAAAGTACTGTGGTGGTACTCTCTGCCCATCACGCTTGTGTCGCAAAATATATATAATGCCCCACTCGGCCCCACCTCGCGGTGAGCTACCGAATGTGATTGGGACACACACACAGCTCCACGTAGCTCACGACTGAACACCAGTCGGTATGAAACACACTCTAATTTCTCAGGGAAAATAGTGGGTTCGAACCCTGAATGAATGAAGAGATGCGTGCAACGGAACAGAAACTTGATTTTATTAAGCCTTTTTGCACACGGTAGATAGCGTCACAGCGCGCGTGGCAGTCAGTAAATCGGCAAAGAAAAACAACCTGGATGCCTCCAGAGCATCGTGCATCAGAAACTCTACCGTTTTGTCAGGCCGGCATCTTAAAGAGTTCCCAACATGTATGAGATTTACGTTGTTGCGCGAAAAGCCATCTCACAGGAACATGAGACGAATGATAATGGTGCTGCGGCAAACCGAAGTTACGGTCTCGTGAACTATGCAATAACAGCAACTCGCCTCCTCTTCATCATGTCTGTCATTGCTACAGTACACGGGACTCCACGAAAAAAAAAAATATAAAAAAAGAGAAAAAAGAAAAGCTTAAGTAATTGCGATTACTCAATTACCGACGCGGAGGCAGCTTCGCCTCGGACGCCAAGTCCAACGACCACCATAATTTCGCATCACTCTTTCAGCTCTCGAAAACACGTCCGCTTAGCACAAGAGACACTCAACAACTGGGGTGAGTAAAAGGACGCCACAAGCCACCAAGATGGCGAGCGGAAACCCCTCCTCTACTGTCTGCTAGGAACTCCTTTAAATGACCATGGTTAATTCGGGCCAAAACATACCTTATAAAATATACAAAAGAGAACTGACAACCAGAAAACTTTCACAG
>PNEQ01036536.1:16866-29146 GCA_003012365.1 Medauroidea extradentata | reverse complement strand
GCCATCTCCGCCCTGACCCCTGTCCGGTGGCGGCATGTTGTTGTTATAGTAGGGTGGTCCTTGTCTACGCCACCCCCCAGACCTATCTCCTCCCTGCCAACGACCTTGACCATTTCCACCCCCCACAGGGCTAACCTCTCGTCTGTCACGTCTGTTATCTTGCCGGCCCCCTGGGGCATAGTCTTCACCTCGTCCAAAATGCTCCTGCCGTCGGTTACGGTCACCATCGGGTCCCCCTCCATTGGTTTCCCCCAACTGATCTAACTCCTGTAAGATGCTCCTCATTTGTGTTATTGAGTTCATCTCTTTTCCCACGAGTGTACGGCGTACGTCATATGGAGTGTGTGAATACACCAGCATTATAACATCGGACTCGCTGAGTGGTTGGTCATAGTAACTTGCCCTCTCTGTGACCCTAGCCAAGTGCTCCTCGAGACCCCCCACTCGGCACGTCCCCTGGTACAAAGCTGCACGGTCTCTACCCTGGATGCGAGCATTCCAGTACTCCCCGAGGAATTTTTTTTCAAAATCGGCATAGTCGAGAATTTCCCTGTCGTACATAGACATCCAATTTGTGCACCTACCGACTACTGATCGCTTCGCAATCGCGGTCTGCTCCGCGTCGTTACAATCGTAAATGCGGAAAAAGTCTTGCAACCGCGCTAAGTGCTTATGGGGCTGTTCCCCTTCCCCTCCTCCGAACCGCGGGATATCTTGTTCCCGGTAGCTGCGGCTCATTCGCATTGTTGTCCTGCCATCTATCCCATGGTGACAAGCCAGGTTACTACTCTCACTTACACGTAGTCTGTTTTCCACATCGTTAATATTTGCTCTGAGTGCTTCCACTACCTGCTCCTGTACACCTATCCTGCCCTCACACTCTACTACAGCATTCTCTATTGTGACCGTCCGCCCCTGCACTCGAGCTAGCTCTGTTTCCTGTGCCGTTGCCTTGCTACTCACTCTCTCCACATTACTACATAGCCCTGCCTGCCTATCTTCGAACTCTGACACCACCTTCTCCACTGCGACTCTCCCTGTCTCAACCATGTTTCGGACTTGCGTTATCTCTTTCTTAACTACTTCTAGTTCTTCTACTCGTTCCTGGCGTAGCCCCATCATTACATTTTGCATTATTTCATCTCGTTCCCTACGCAATTTTCCTTCCTGTCTCTCCACAGTTTCGTCTAGCCTCCTCGGTACATTAGCTACTATTTCAGCCCCTAATTGCCTCTGACCCTCTCTTACCTTAGCTGTTTCCGCTCCTAATTCCTTCACTAACCCTGCGTTAGCTACTTGCACCATCTGCATTATTACACCTAAAGTCAGCTGGTTTGGTGATAGTTGCTGAACTCCACCTAACTCCCAATTATCACCGCTGTCACTTCCACTCACCAACCTTTCCCCTTGTTGCAATCCCTCGTTCATGTGTATTTCCGTATTCTCTAGTTCGTCCCCTGACATCCCTCCTTCTGTACTCTCCATCTTTGAAATAAAACTTTCCAACTATTTTATGAATCTCAAAAAGCAAAGAAAAAAAATATGACCTCTATCATGAATCGTCCCGCTCTAGGTTAAAACGTGGTGCTGCATGCCTACAATATCCTGCTCTCCTAGCGCCAGCATATGTATTACCCAGCTACCACACTCACTATGTATAGCTACTACAAAACAATCAAACATACAGTTGGCATAAATGTTACACAGATATGCATAGATGCTAAAAAAACAATAAATTATACACACTATCAATATACACATTACCAAGTTACTGTGTATAGCTACTAAAAAATAAATTATACATACTGTCAGCATACACATTAGGTATACAGCTACTATGAATGGCTACTAAAGAAAAAAAAACACAATTCTAGACACTGTCAGCATACACATTACACAGCTACCCTGTATAGCTACAAAAAAAAATATACACACACTAGCTTAGCTTCGCCTCGGAGGTGTTCAATGGCCTACATCTACCTTATACTCTGTCGCCCGGTTACCCGGCCTACCTGGCTTTTTCTCACGCCGACATTCCATTCCTTGATGTGGCGGGTGACTTTCGTCGATAAACACCGGTATCGCCTCTTGTTCCGCAGCTCAGATAAGGTCCCTTTCTTCCCCGTGTTTTAGATAAGGTCCTGTCTATCCCCACGTGTTCCGCTTTCTTGCAGCATCAGCGCATTCCGCTTCTCTGCAGCATCAGCGCATTCCGCTTCCCTGCAGCATCGGCGCGATGGTCAGGCACCAGGCCGTGACACGTGTTTCCTCTCGCCTAGCGTCGTTCCAGGTCCTTATCAGCTTGAGTTGGTCCCGTCAGCACTACGCTCCACCTCTCAGCGGTACTTTATTCTTGCCGAGGCCCCACGTTGTTAGGCGGCAATTTATGTGGTGCCACTCCTCCCAAGCAGATAACCGCTCGGCAACCACACTCGTGTGTGCGGTCCTCAGCAGTAGGCAGAGGCTTCTTATCTCAATGAAGGGGGTGGTTCGTAGGTGGCGCGTAAATAAATTGATAAAATGACAGCAACAACGATGTTGAATTTAACACTGCCGTTTAATGCACACGAAATTACAGTACACGACCACGTGCTCAACTTGATTACAAACAAAAAGAATAAAGTCTCTGCCACACAAAAATAAACTCTCTGCTGTTAAAAGAAGAAATAATAATAATACTGCCGCCCCACTGTGCGGGGGGTGCACACGGGTCCAACACTTGACTCAGCCCGAAAAACGATAACAAAACTCTCTGCGCCTCGCAGAGACGTCCGACCTCCAGCGTGCCCACGCTGATAAGGCCGAGCAAAATGGCTCCCTCGCCTCCCTTCTCGTCGCCGGAAGTTACGCTTCCAACATGGCGATCTTCAGCACACAAAAAAAATGAATTTAATTCCTGCTAGTGTATCCAGACCAAAATATAACACCCAACTCGGCACACTTCTTTGTCAAATTTAATAAATATGTCAACAAAGGGTAAACTACTTATACATAAATTACCTATTTACTTTGTATCTTGCCTGCCACCACCATACAGGGTGCTCACAAACTCTCAAGTAGATACTTAGATCAAATTAACATGAAATTGTCTGGATACACTTCTAACATAAAAAAATATTACTTCTAAATTTTAGCAGAGGAGATACGTCCCATGATAACAGAATTACATCAGTGACACAAAATTACATAACATTACAGAAAGGAGCCCTTAATACTAAATTGAAGTTTATGTTCATGTGTAATCTTCACGGTAATAAAAAAAAGGAATGCAGTCCCTCAGTTCGTGCATGTAATTAATTTCAGGTTTTCAATCCACCTAGCCTATACACATTCTTATTACAAATTGCCAATATAGGCCTGGTTCTCCACTTACTTGGGCGACTTATACCCTAACTTACCATCGAACACCTAGCTTAGCATGCCGGGGTCTGGGCACCTGTACAGACTCCGGGTGGACATCAATATGAGAAAAAAAGGAGAAAAAAAAAATATATATAGGTTCAGAAAAAATAAGGTGGGGGAGGATGGCCAAATACCTCACAGTACATATTTCAAATGAGAATTATTGCTAAGGTTTTACAGTAGAGCCCCACTTATTACCGTACTAATATGAATATGTATTTTGATAATCTAAAGGAGTGCAGGGGAAAGATTATGTATATTAATAATAAATATAAAACTGTAGCGTTGATATTGTAACAATGCAGTAAAAATATTATGTAATGTTAAAAAAAATCTTGAAATACTATTATTTATGGTATTAAGTACATATTTACAAGTGCAATTTGGTATGCTAGTTCATAAAGTTGGTAAGATAATTTTAGTGCAAAGATGTAGATCTGATAGCTGACACAGTATTCTGTCACATGTAAACATTTGTCAGGTTGTTCTATGTTACTGAAAACTTAAAATTTTAAAGCTCACTATCCCATTATTAGTAGGATTTTGTTTAATGCAAAAATCAGATAGTTTGAACAGTCCTTAGTTCATTTAGGATTAACATGACACTGTTGTTTGAAATTTTAATGTTCTATTTTGGGAATGACCACGAAAATGTGTTTGCTCTTTTTTTACATTATTATTACTGTGTAATTTGGTAGTATGATCAACTAACTGTTAGTAAACAACAATCCTTCTACTCTGTTGAACCCAATTATGTATGAATTTGGATGGGATTTGCCAGCGCGCAGCAGGTTTTCAGGTGTGTCTGGGAGGAATACTTCAGCTCCTTCCTGTACCTTGGCATCTACCACTGGGAAGTATGTAAGCTGGTAAGACAGGTCATTCTGTGAACAAACCAACATAATACAACTATATTACTTTGTATAACAAGTGGTATTTAAAGTAGACACTAGAAGAGGTGCTAACTGAAACGAGGTTAATTTAAGTTCTTGGTTAATAAAGATATTACTGTGTTCTGCTTAGCCTAGAGTGCCTCATTGAGAGCAATGTAACATGTGTATGCTTAGTTGTCACAGTGAATGTCAAATTTAATTTTCATTTAAGAGAATATAACTAATGTTATGTGTTGTCAAGCCACCATCCCTAGGGCAGAGAATTGAGGCAGTCGTGAGCTTCAAACATGCTAGTTGTAGTGATCGTGAATAGTGCAGTCTCACAAGTGCTGCAATGAAATATCAAAGCTTTTATAATCTGCACAGCAATTTTAGTGACTGTTTAAAGCAGGCTCTGTTATCCGCTTGTTGTTTCACTCCCCCTAACTCCCCGGCCCTCATACAGCTTAAGCCTTCTACCACTGTAATTTGACACTTTCCTTCAAGTTGCCACCATATTTTTGTGCTATGTTTATTGGTGATCAATGCAGGTTTCTGGATTTGGAATCATTTTTGATGTGGTTTTACTACATGTTTAGAGAGTTCTTTCTTCTGAATACAATAAAACCCTCATAAGTCAATATTTACCATTCAATTGTCCTCATTGATGTTAAGGACGAGTGTCACTAAACTTTAGTGAGCGGATTGCATAAAAATGAAATAACATGAAACTATGTATGAATATAATAAAAAATATAAAGTACTGGTGTGCAGTGCTATCACACAGCTCCTCGTTATGTTCTTACAACGGTATTACATTCGGAGTAATCATAACATACCATTTACTGTTGATTACTGTTAGGAAAAATGTAGCTTGCTACAATCACACATATAAATACTGTTTACCTTCCCCAGCACATAATTGTATACTGAGATGGCAAACTTTTCTCTTTTTTATGCCATTTACATACAGTGAACCCTCGATAACTTGGACCTCGATGTCCCGGACTTCGGATAACTCGGACAGAATTTCAGGAAACAAAATTAATTTTAACTAAATTATTTTTTGGTCAAAAATCATAAGAAAATTGTGCCTGCCTAATTTAAATCCATCACGTTTTATTTAAAAACAGTACTAAGCTTTAAAAGCAGTTGGTCATCGCTACGTAGCCTTTAATAACCCCACCGTAAAATATCTGGCAGGTTCCGTGTGGTTAAATGTTGCTAGCGAGGCGCGCAAGTAGAGATGCAACTCAGCAGGCGCGCGAGTGGAGATGCAACTCAGCAGGCAGACCTCCCTTCTTTACCTTTCCTCTCTCTTCACAGCACGAACCATACACTTACGTGCGTCATAAATAAACATTTCAGTATGATGCTGGTGAATTGGACGGTAACTACACGTCACAATGGTACCTAAAGGGAAATTTATTTTGTTTTGGTATGTACGATAAATTCAAGATTGCAAAACATTTTGTCCCGGACATTAATAAAAAATATTAAAAGCAATTGGTTTGCATTGCTATGTAAGCAAGGTGGTGAGAGAGTTTTACGGCCCTTTGACGTCTTACAAGCCGATGAGGGTGAAGTGAGGTGAAAGAACAACACAAAATCCATGCCCAAGTAAGGATTTGAACCCAGGGCCTCTCGCAATGTAAACTGGTGCCTAACGCACTACGCTAGAGGCCGGCGCGGTATTGAAAAAAAAAAACGGTGCTTAAATTATAAAGAAAGGGAGGTGGAGCAGAAAGGGGCATTTGCCCCAGGTCGCACATTCTAGAGGGCCTCGCTTTTGAAAAAGTTAAATGATTAAAAGAATTGGCTTTTGATGAGCTTCCGTTAATGTTGATGGTACCTGTGAAATTTATTTTAAGCGTAAAGTGTGTGTAAAGACGTCACTGAACTATGACGACTCAGCTAGTATGAAGGGAGGCCTACAAGCGCACATTATCACTTCAACCACGGCCGTAGACTTCAACTAAACAAAAAAAAAATAAAGGAGGAAAGGTAGACTGAGATTTACGTTGCTCCTGGCCTCGTATTCTAGCAAAGAGGCCCTGGAAAAAAAAATTTCTCGTAGGAAACTAACAGCTGGCTGCAGACACTGTGACATGCTGATGTAGAGCAATTTTTAAGGTAAACATCTTGTGAGTTGCGTGTGGTCACATCGCGATGTTTTTATTACTGTAGAGGCTGTACCGGTTGACCTTGACTACTCCGCTCGCGCTCTACCACCCTAGCTTATCTCTCACACACACACGCGCACACACACGCATATAGACTGTCACCAGCCAAATGAGAGAAGGGAGTGAGAAAATTTATGTAGTAGAAGGGTGTCTTGGTGCCAGCTTCTAGCACAGATAAAAAAAGATCAGCCAGAAGTAGCATAAAAAATAACTAAAAAAGAATTGGCCGGCCCAGGTTGTTTAATATTCTTTCTTTTATAGTTCTCTACGTTACAGTGATAATTTCCCCACTACCCCCTCCTATAAATTGATACGTACAAAGCAGTATACATTGCTGCCTCTTTTGCTTGTATGAATGATAGCATACTGATTTCCTCACATTTCTTGTGATTAATGACTGATTACCCCTCCTCCCCGGATGCCCCTCGATAACACGTCAAATCGTAACTCGGACAGCTTCTCCCCCCTTTTAGTCCAAGTTATTGAGGGTTCACTGTACTAAGATAGTAAAATCCAGATATAAATTTAAATATCTGGTCACAAAGTTTGACTCTTACTTGACTCCATCATTTTCTCTCTTGTTTTGTTTTGTATCTATAAAAACATGTGCATTGCTGCATCAAGGTATCTTTTAACAAGAATTTTGGTTCATTGCTAATAAATAAAAATTATTTGTCGCTGATTTCAAATCTTCATGGTTTTAGAAACAGAATCTGAGTAGATAGTAAATCAAAACATCATGTTCTGTTATATCAATTGTAGCTAGGGCATTTTGTATTGGTTATATCTGTGGCAATGGATATAGGTATGGTTTTTGTTATTTTAATTGTATTTGGTCTTTACTTGACCTGATAGGTGATCAAGTATCTAAGTACCTATATGCACCATACACAGCATGGTTTAGGGGACCATATAGAAACCAAAATTGAAAAATGTTTCATAGCTCCATCAGAATACATCATTGTGCAGCTTAGCCAGTCTTGACTTCGGATGCACCAACCACATTAACCACATACTGTAGCCTAACAAACTTAATTTAATGAATTTAACAAAATTTTCTCAACCTTATTGTTGGGTATGTTAGAGAAGGAAGTTTCCGTACCTCTTCTGCCTTGACGATATCACGGGCTTTCAGAATGTCTTCAGGAGTGGCAGCCTTGAGGAACTTGACCAGGTCTGCGACTGTCGTTCCATTGAAGCCAATAACCCAACCCAGTTTAAACGCTTCCAGGGTACGGTTGTAGTTTGGGTCGAAGTCAACTGCTTCCACTGATCCACTCTGTGAGATGGCGCGGTGAAAGAGCCCTAAAACAAAAAAAAATTACGTTTCTAATTGTAATGGAAGGGTTGAAGGTGCAAGCATTAATTTTATTAGATGTGATAACTGCCAATCAATTTTTCCTTGTTAGAATACTGAATAATGCGTACTGTTTATAGAATGACTAAATTTGTTTTATATAAAATTATTCTTGTAGTTATGAGTTTGTACTAGTCAAGTAAGTGCTAAAGAAATTATTAGAATCCACATATCAAAATGTGAACAATGGTAATTAGAAAGACCACACCTCATATATAAAATTTTACGGAAAAAAAAAAAAAGAAGTACAGTTGAATCCCGTTGTTATAGCCCCTCAAGGTTTCTAGAAAAAGTGTAGTAAAATGAGAGGATCATAATAGAGGAAAAGGGACTTTTTGGCCTAATCTTGACCACCCTACACATAAAAGTTTGCCAATTATTGAATACTGTTGAGGCATTCAGTCATCTTTGAAAGTAAAAATTATAAAATTAAATACAAATAATTTTAATAGTCAGGAGCCCAAGTAAAAAATTTATACTCTAAAAAGTAATCTTCAGTCTTTCCTAATCACAAAAAAAAGTCATAAACACTGTGCGACATGGCCATTTACACTGACTTAGTGTGGAAAAATCATATGATTTATTACTGACAAGTTAACTTCTTAATTGAGATTTTATTGTACAGATGTCGTTTATTGTTGACATTGTTAAAAGCCCCGTGTGTCAAGATGCAGTTGTGCTGGTGTGGCCGCGTCGTGCGCTTGTTAGGGGAGGGTGGAGGGAAGGGTGGTCGGCTGGCCTTGGCTTGCCTCCCTCTCAGCTGGCTGTACGCGCATGATCCATCCTGCTGGCCTGGGCTGGCGAGAAGCCACACCAAAAGAACAGCTTCTATTATTTATGTGAAAGTATATTGCAACAATTTAAAGCCTTTCAGTGCAGCTGTTGAGTCTTATTTTGACGCATGCTCGCAGCGTCTTGAGCTGTGAAGCCGCCGCCTCATCCTGTCCGTTCCATATTCCTGCACCCATTGTTAATCCTATCTACCCTTATTATTCCCACACACATCAGTGCACTCTAAACTGACACCAGATATTTCACATAAAGCCTATCTAACCTTTCCTTAGTTATCTTTCGTTCACAAAAACCCTCGTCAAGGATAATTTAACTTATTTTTCCTAAGAGATGTCTTGCTGCCTGTAAACACGCCACCCGCAGCACAGATACTACAGAGGAGGGAAGGACCCCCCCTCATGCCCGAGTCGTTTCTCACTAGGCGAGCGGCTGGCCAATCACCACAGACCGCCCCGAGAAGGGTATATAAGAGAGAGCACGAGCCACCAAAGAGCTGTTTGTCTTCAAGTAGCGACCTGTTTGCTACTCTCTCTGAGCAGTACCCCTGCTATCACTGAAAGGTTCAGCTGCAGTAGATTTTTCTACCCTCATCGCTACTACAAGCTACAGCTCCAGGCCAGCGACTGCCGGATCCCTTCCAGAAGCACCCAGCACGACAGTGAAAGCCTTCTACGCCAGCTGTCCAAGCTTTGCCAACCAAGAGCCGCTTCCGAGATGTCATCACCTGCATCAACGACTCTCTCCATGGAAGCTATTGCTCTTCGGATACTTCCTACACGCCCTTCAGGTTTTTTAGACACAGGGTGTTTCAGTTTCCATTGTTGGCGTATGCCAGTAAACAATGCAGCAACATCATTCCTTTCTTTTCGTCACTCGCTATACCTTCCATTGTTGACAAACCCATCCGCCTGCAAGACACCTGTGACCCCTGCATCCAATAGGATTGCAACGGGAGTTTGATATTGGGTCGTCATAATCATCTGAAGACTGGGAAGAGACGTAAGTTGCGTGCCTTCCAGATTTTCTACATTACACCCTTTGGAGGTAGCACGACTACACTGTACTCTTTCCAAGTGATGTCGGGTTTTGTATTGACTGGGAGAGGTGAAAAGGCCTAGGGACATGCTGAGGCGCACTTCTGGCGCTCCTCTACAAGTCCGCCTGCCCAGCGCTAACAATAGTGCCGCCGCATTAAGGCTTTACATGCCACAACAGGCTATCCTACGGGATATCAGTTTCCAACAATCAGCTAGCCTTACCATTACATCTTCATCTGAGCCACAGTCAGGCTATGCCTAAGAGGTCAGGTAGGAAGTTGAGGGCCCGACAGGAGTTCGTCAAGTTGGAACAGAAGGCACTGGAAGTTAGGGATTCCGAGACAGGGGTGTATTGGATCCAGAGGGAGGTTTCCGCCGCTGCTCGACGAGGCACACCACTCAACGGCCACGCCATTTTCCGGTTGGCATTACAGTCACCTTGTAGATCAGCCTTTCTTAGCACCCCCTCCTCAATACCCATTGCCATCTCAACTCCACCCTCACCTTGTGGACCCTCATCCGACGCAACTCGTAACCTCGGCACTTCCGTGCCATCCTGTCCGGGGAATCAGCACCCCATTGTTGTCACTTCCTCCCTTCCACCTTCGGCTACACCTACTGTGGAAGCGCAACCTCCAGTGCAGCGCCAGTTTCCCTGCTGTAATAGCCTTTACGAAGTGGGGAGAGTCCGACGAGGAAGTCCGTGGTCGATGCTTCGGGAGTGCATCGTGGGGGTGGAGCACGCTGCCGCCTAGCCATCGCGCCCTTGCCGACAAACTACCCATTCCCCACCAGACGCGTGTGGGCTTTCACCACCAAGCGCAGCATCAATTATCTGTATGTAGAGCCCCTCAAAAGGAATAAAAATTTACTTTTCAAGGTGTTGTCATGTAAAAATAATGATTGAGTTACTCGCCACTTAAGTCTTAGGTCTTTAGGTAATATCGTAAAACTGTGGCACTGTGCACTAGTTTAACGACTGTGGATAGAGGCAAAGTAGTTCTCTCGCTGGCTGCAGTTGTTCTTATCGCTCTTCTGTTGAGCGAGAACAAGACCCTTATCAGCCCACATGGCACAATCGCCAGCGGGACTAGTAGTATTTACATCATAGACCGTTTTTGCACTGCAGCACATTCATATGCCACATGTGCCGAGTGATCACTAACACACCGGAATTTGCCGAGGTCAAGTACTGTCAGAATTGAGGATAAGGCAAGGCTTAGGAATGTGGCTAGGGTAGCTTGTGGCAACAAGCGGAGGGCTGTGTGGCCCTAACCACCCACCTGCCATTCTGCCTTGCCCTCTCCTCAGTTCTCTACAGTAAATACTATAGTAGGTAGCTAAGTTGGCGTCTGAGCTCCCTAGTGCTGTTATCAGGACGGGAGGGCGAAGAGAAACTGATATCCTACTGTCTGGGAACACCTGCCAGGTTGATACTAGCAATGCAGAAAACATTCAGCATGTTCCGTCATACACTACATAAGTGTATCATATTTGTGTGTTTCAGCAGTATGCTCGAGAATATGTATGTACCTTACAGGATATGCGAAAATTATTATGTATAGCTGCTGCACTTTACTTCTGTCCGTAGATATACTCATATACTCAAGGTTAAAAAAAATTATTCAGTCAACCAAAATTAATGGAAATGTTGCATTTAGGTAAACCTGAAAATAAAATATATTTGTCCTACTACAGAATAATAGTCAGAGAATATAAGTCAGACTGACAAGATCACTACGCATACAGTATCTGCTTTTGCACACATCATCATGATATTTTTTTTTTAAATTCTACATCAAAGGGCACTGTAAAAATATGTACAATGTGTGTGTTCATAATAATACTTGGCTATGGAAAATGGCCTGCGGTATGCAATACTACACATAAAATTACACGTAAAAAAATTTAAAACAAGCTTTTAAAAAAATGTAAAATTGTAAAGTAAAAAATATAAGTTACAGGTATATTGTAGGTTCAGAATAACCTCTCTCTTAGAAATTCGTCATAATAAAGGCGTATGTAGATAGAGAAGTATAAAATAAAATATATTTTCAAAAAACTATAATATACATACATATACATACATGTTTAAGATTGAGGTGCCATCTATTGTCCTTGTTACTAATTTCATTGTTTAGTTACAAAATAACTAAGCCACAAAACTATAGCACCTCGAGCCTTTATACATACATATATATATATATATATATATATATATATATATATATACGGCCCTAGAAATTGACTATCTACGTACGCATATATTATGATGAATTACCAAGAGAGTGATTATTCTGAACCTAAAATATACCTACTGTATACGTATACTGTATGACTAATGTAACTTACATTTATTTTTTACTTGTTAATTCACATTTTTTTAAACATGTTTTTTTTATCATTTTTTACTTTTAAGTCTTAAATCTTTGGAATGTTTACATATATGACAAATTTAACTTTATTTTTACTTTTTAGTTTGCTTAGTTTACTTTTAAAAAGAACTTGTATTAATTTTTTTTATTTTAAAGTTTTTTCTCTTTTTATTTTTGAATCTGTGGTTCGTCAGAGTACTTTATACAAGTCATTGTAAGATAAATTATATCTTGTAAAAAGTTTGAAAAAAAAAAAAAAAAA
>PNEQ01036536.1:0-16766 GCA_003012365.1 Medauroidea extradentata | reverse complement strand
GCATTGTCACCAAAGTTACCAAATTTCGGTTTATTAAGATACCAGCAAATGGTTGAAAAATGGTTTGCGAATTTTGAAATGGTCAACTTACTTATATACGGACATTACAAGTGTTTGTAATAATTTGAACCTGCAGTTTTACTACTGGACACACTTCAGTTAGATTTATTTTGTCGGCTGTACATTAATAACGCAGGGGTGAACACATGAAAAATAGTAAATGCATTGTATTGATTCCAAATGAAAAATGTTTTTTTTAAGTAAACAAACTCAATATATTTGGAAAAAAAAAAAAAAAAAACTAAATTTTAACAGTGGCAAATGTTCTTTCAAACTCTATAAGAACTAATGGTATTTTTTCTTTCTTGTTAATGGGGTGTTTTTAATGTAAAATTGTAAAATGAACTTCAAATATTGAAATCCTTTTAGAATTAAAATGTTACTGTTAATATACTGTAGCAAAACTTTTGGCCAAACATAAAAATTTTTTTTAATACTTGCAAATTTATTGAACGCAACAGTTTTTAAACTTTTTTTTTTACTATCCACAACACTGCGAAAAAAACAGCTAACAAAATGAATGTGATGGATTTTTAATCTACACTATCATAATTTTACTTGAAGTTATCACAGACTTTATGTATGTTACTACACATAATTAAAAAGGTTGGTTCCTTCAGTTCTGCAATAAACTAAGTTACAGGTTATTAAATACTTTATGTTACCATTTCCAGTACATATCTTATTTTTCTTTAAGTGGTTAGTGGACAGATCTTTCTTTCACACCCGTGTACTTTGGTGCTCTTTCTGTTGCTCTCTGTAGAAGCTCAAGTATTTACTTGTTTGTTCAGCACAACACTGAATAATGGTTTTTATTATTTCCAGTTCTTTGCTATGCATCTCCTTTCCGCGCCTTTGCATTCCATTTTTGGGTATTCACTGAAGGTCGATATTTACTACACTGCTGTTGACTCTCTGTTGCCTCCTTACCTCCTCTTTTTTCCCTTGTCTCGCTTTCCCCAAACCCTCGCACTGTAAGACGCCAAGATAACTGTCCACTATAGTAGGTAGCATCAACTGCTGTGCTTGTATATGTCGCAGGCTCGCAGTTGCAGCTAGACCACGCCCCCATTCTCATAACTGTTCGACAGTCACATGCAACCCGTTTATCTGCAAAGCAGAACATCATGTTTGCCTTTCCCTCCCACTCTCTCCAATCCTTCGTCTTTGTTTCCATGTCTGTTGTAGGCCATGGTAGCTGGAGAGGGGGAGGGAGTGAAGAGACGGCATGACACGTTTCTTCTTCTTCCCCCCCCCCCTTCGCACATAATCACGGAATAAAAATGGACCAGCATCAGACACTGACTGTAAAAGAAAACAATCCTGCATTCTCATCTATTTTTCCTTCTAGCGTCACATAAGTGAAGTTGATGCACGAGCGCACACAAGCACTATCTGACTTGTGGCAGAGGGGTTTTGGAGTGAGTGGGTATTGGCTGGCGTGGACAGTCAGGAGGGGTGTTATCTATTTTTAGCTTTGCATTTCTTACAGCATAGAGCTCAGCAAGGAAAATGCAGCACACATGAGAACAATTGTAGCAAATATATTTTTCAGTAGTTTTTCTTCAAACTTTCAACTTTTTCGACCCAGATTTTTCACGGTTCCTCTAAAAAGGGTTGTAAAAATGGGATGGTCATATTAAAGGGTGTCGTAACGACGGGATTTTACTGTATATGTATATGTTTTTTTGCAAGCAGATGTAAGAAAACAGACTGTGCAACAATGCCAAGGAATTTTGTCTAGTGTATAATGGAATATATTATTGCTGTGGAAGTACATTTACTGCTACATTTCTCTGTATCCTGACAGAAATAACAGCTATCAAAAAATCATTCCTATTATGAAGCCAATATACTGACAAGAATAATATTGAGGTCTTTTGTTTACAAAACTGTGCAGGCATTTCTGTGTATACTTTTTGGTTACAAGTCTGGAAATCAGTTCTGCCCATAACTCATTTCACAATAAAAGCCGCTGTATAGCTGAGAAGAGTGACATCATTGCATTGTGAGATTAATGTTTACCTTTAGTCATGGGCGACAACTGCAGGAAATCAATACTCTCCCCACCAGCACTCTCTCCGAAGATAGTTACGTCATCTGGGTTGCCACCAAATTGGGCAATGTTCTTCTTCACCCAGCGCAGTGCTGCCACCTGGTCCTTCATTGCTGCGTTGCTGGTTATCTCAGGGTGCTCCAAGCTCAGGAAACCTGCGGCAACAGTTGCCCTCTTTATGGTTCTGAATTTAATGATGTTCTCATATTAAGTATCTTAAGATATTTTGACAAGAAATTATTGTAAAGAGTGTAACTGCTTACTTGTTTATAATCTTATTCAAAATATATATTAGGTAGGAAAACTTTTTTAGTTGTGACATGTATTAATGTGCCACCTGTTTAGAGGCTCAGATACAAAGAAATAATGACATGCATACCTAGTTCTACATCACTCTAATTGCTAAACCCTGAACTAATGGACATTCTTAATGCTGCTCTGCTCGAACTATGGGACTTTAAGCATTAACCCTTGAAATAACTTCAAGGTACTTAATAGTGCAACAACAGATATGTTTTATTTGCAATAAATACACCTGCAGCTGGAAGATGCTGTAGTGGAACTGCCGTGGCTGGATGTGTATTGGCAAAACAACAAGAATATTAAAGCACGTAATAAATAGTCCTACTACAACTATAATTTTACACTTGTTACAATTCCATTACTTTCTTGGGGACCCTGCTTCTTTTAGGGTACTGTGGTTGATTGTTAGCATCACCACTAACGAACATACTCCCTTCCCCTTGCACAAACCCCTTAAAACCTTCTTCAGTGCTACTACTCCAGCTTCCCCCATATTGACTGCTGCCTGCTACAGTTTCCACAACTGTGTCCTGCAGTACCTTTTCTGTGAGTATTGCCCTGCCATCTGCAATCACAGAAGTTACGGCTTGGTCAAAAGGTGGCAGTCTTGCTTCTCTGCTACCCTCCACACTGCTGTCTGTTTTTGCTTCCTTCTTAGGCAGTGATGGAAGGGGACGGACCTGACCTAGGTGAGGGTGATAAATGGCCCCACTGGTTCCTTTTACCTTATATGAATGTGGGCCCAGCTTGGCAACTGCGACACTTTTCTCCCACCTTTTCTCTCCATGCGTGTAAATTGTAAACTCCACCCCATCATTCACAAGCCCTGCTCCTGTGGGTAGAATTCAAAACAACTGGGCAAATTTGCCAAGCTCCAAAACTGAAGGGTATGGGGAAATACAATTTCAAAATGTTTGAGTTTTATGCTGGAACGCAATAGTAAACTCATGCTGTACACTACGATATAAGAGATTAAGCAATATAACCACAAATGGCAGCGCAGTGCACAAATGATTATATTGCAGGCCACACTTTCGTAGCTAATTACACCAATAAAATAGTGATAAATATTATTTTATTATTGTGTAGTTGCTTATTTTTCATTGGTTATACACTACAGTAACGAAATCATAATTTTTAAAGAATGATGATTTTAATTAAATTTCGTAGTCAAATTGTACCTTATCTTTACATGTGCATAACTCAGTTGTGATACACTGTGGGTTACCATTGTCTCTCCCCATGCCCTTCAATTGTAGCCACAGACGGAATAAGTAACGACTAAAAGTTGCGAACCACTCTGCCAAACTTCAAACTACTTGGGGACTCCCCTGTGACGGTACGTAGTGTGTTTCTGTAGTTCACCAGGAAGCGGGGTAAGGCTGTGCTAAGCGAAACATGGGAGCGAGCCATTGACTTTAGTTTGTTTTTGAAGGTTTTGACAATGTTCTCTTCCAACCTGTTTGAAGACGGGTGATAGGGTGGTGAAAAAGGTGCTTTATATAAATGTGCTTGCAAAAATATTTAAACACATCTGACAAGAACTGGTCACCATTATCCGAGACAAGTTGCCCTGGCAAACAGTACACAGTGAACCACCAAAGCAACTGTGTTATTACTGCTTCCGATGTAATACTTGGAAGAACACTAATTTCTGGCCATTTTGTGTGACTGTCTACGAGGACTGAAAGTGCTTTCCAATGAATGGTCCTGCTAAATTGACGTGAACTCTTTGCCATGGCCAGTCAGGCCATGTCTATGGCAGTAGGATTGACATGTCTGGCAAGGACTTGTTGTGAGAACATGCATACGAATGTGCCTGGGCTTTCATTTTGCATATGCCAAAGTGACTGGTGTACAGCCTCTGTAAGACTCTCTCTTGCAAAGCATGTGGATTAACCACCCAGTGAACCCACATCGCACAGTCCTCTTCTAGTGTTAGTTAAATTTTCTTTCCATAGAACGGCTTGAGCAGGTCTGACGGTTGCATGGGCCAACCATCTCTCAAACACTGAATGGCTTTACTTAAAACCCCATCCCTTTCAGATGCCCACTTAATTTCCTTTGGTGTCACTGTCAAGAATTCTGACACCCAACATCCAAATATGAAAATTCCAGTGGAAAGGGTTCAACATCTGGAAATAGTGACCTAGAAAGGCCATCAGCATTTGAATTGGTATCACCCTTTGTGTACTCAGTTGTATATTCAAAACCTTGAAGAACTGCCCAATGCTGCAGCCTGTTGGCAGCGAGCTGTGGAATGCCACAATGGCTATGTAGTATATGTTTTAATGGTTGGTGGTCTGTTAAAATGGAGAAACTGCGACCATGCGAGTACTGGAAGAACTTTTTACTCCAGACATAGTTGCTAAAGCGTCTCTATCCAGCTGAGAATTCCCTTTCTCCGTAGACGACATGGTGCGAGAAGCAAACACAATTAACTTTTCCTCTCCACAGTGCAATGTGTGACTCACAACCGCTCCGACACCATATAGGGATGCATCACATGCCAAAATAACTCAAATCTGGGCTGTAGTGTATAACAGTATTTGAGGAGACAATTAACTATTTAATTTTTTTGAAGGCAAAATCACAATTTGTTGACCAAAACTATTTTTGACCCTTCTTTAAAAGCTCATGTTAAGGTGCTAAAATAGTGGCTAGGTTGGGCAGAAACTGGGCATAGTAGATAATCAGACCTAGCCAATCTCTCAACTGACTAATGTTATGTGGTGGTGGTGCATGTACTACAGCTTTGACTTTTTATCATTACGTGTGTACAACCCATCCTTATCGACTGCTTATTCACCCTGAACCCAAAGTCTTACAGACGCTGCAACAAACCATGTAGATTTCTCCAATGACTCTCCTTGGTGGCACCTGTTATCAAAATGTTATCTTGGAAACTCCCAACTCCTTCTAACCCATGTAGGACTTGCTCTGTCGTACATTAAAAAATGGCAGGGAAAGAAACTATTCCAAAAGAAAGTCTGCTGTACCGAAATAACCCTCTGTGTGTGTTAATGGTACATAACCCCTGTGACTTCTCATCAACATGCAACTGCTGGAATGCCTGGGACAAATCAGTCTGAGGAAATTCTGTGTCCCCTTGCTGCTTGGAAAACAATTCATCACCTCTAGGTAAGGGATAATGTTCCACTATGATGTTAGGATTAATTGTGATCTTATAATCAGCACAAATATGGACTGTACCATCACATTTTGCAACTGGAACAACTGGGGTGGCTCACTCACTAAAAGACACAGGATGCAGTATACGTAATTTCTAAAGTCCCAGTTCCTTATCAATCTTACTTTAAAGAGCAAAAGCCAGTGTTCTAGCTGGTAGAAACACTGGTGCAGTGTCTTCACGCACATGTAATGAAACAGTACCCCCAGTGAACGTTCCCAAACCCTCATCAAACACGGTAGGGTAGGTACTGTTTGATAATGACACTCAGCACTGACATGTCTTCATCTTAAGAGACCCTGATGTGGTTGAGACTTGATTTTCGCAACTTCAAGGCGTCATACCAATCCCTGCCTAGAAATGGCGGACCTCCATTTGGAACCGCAAACAAATTTAGTTCCTTTAGCTTGTTGGCCTTCACTTGCACAATCACACTAATTGTCCTACGTGGTTGTATGACACCATTTGTATAAAACTTGAGGTTGGTGACAAAGGAAAATCTGAAAACAGTTTCTGATACATCATCTCTGAAATTGCCAATATAGGAGCACCACTGTAAATTTCCATATCCAGCACAACTCCAGCCACGGGCACCTCCATCATCCAAGGCCACGGCCTTGTTGCTGACCCGCACAACTGGAAAACTGGTGTAAATTCTTCATCTGACATATTTATTCTTTGATTATCAGGATTTTTGTACATAACATAATTGTGGTGGGTATGGCCTTTCCTTTCGACTGATGGAAAACTTGGAATGAAAAGTAGTAATCACTTTTCCAATCCACAAATCTTGGTAACCTTTTGAAAAGGTTGATATGTGAACTGCATTTACTGACAAAATATTTTACATACTAATTTTTTTTCTTCTAATTATAGTTTAGGGTACTTGGCCAAGAATGCAATGTAGTTACACAACACATTTACGAAAAGTCACTCAGTTAACCCAGTTGAATTAAAACTGTAACTTTACTTGGATATTTTATCTGATTAAATTAAACACACTACAGAGATAACTCACTTATGTACTTGATTTTTGGGCCTACCCTGCATGAGGGCAAGATAATCTGGTTGGTTATTTATTTAGTTATATTGTTAACTCTCGTGAGGTTACTGTATATGTCATGTATTATGATGTTAAGTGAACTAACCAATTGGTCCCAGCCTGTAGTTGGTTGTTACAAGGATGACGCTGTAGTTCATCAGGTTACCAGGCTGTTCCGTGTTGCCAGACCCCATAGTGAACCCACCTCCATGTATCCACACCATAACCGTCAGTCCCTTGGATGTTGAGTTCAAAACTGTTTCCTGAACACAATTAAATGCAATGATAGAACAGTATTGTATTTTTTTAAAATTTGTCACTACAGGTACCATGTGCTTTGGCACCAAACAAAAGTTACCTAAAACACTTAACCACACTGGTCAAATTGAATGCAATTATGCAAGGTTAGACACAGCGACAAATTGCCCTTAGTTGAAAAACTCTTGTACAAATTTTACTAATTCTGTGGCACAAACAAAACTCTTACATGTACTTTTCAGACATTGTAAAAGTATACTCTCCATAACTATATAGTGGTGGTTAATTTTTAGTACTGACAAAAAAAGAGAGACATTAGTTTATTTAAATTTATTGATGTTTACAAAATGTTACTCATCAGCTCTGTCCCTACTCTTGCCACATCTCACCACAAAAAAGTTTTCGACCCGAGATGGTGTCATTAAGTTATAAAAAAAGGTTTGTCCAGCCATTACTAGTGGCTATGCTGCGACATACCTTGGTGAAGGCCTGGCGTGAAGCTGGTGCGAACAAGGAAAAATTCTTAATACTTCCCAAATGCCAGCAGAGCCACACCACATCTCTCATCCAATCAGGACATTGTGTGACTTGGCAATGGTCGTTCTCACAAAAAAAAAATACTTCTATACCATGGGAATGAAAAATTACCACTTACAATTGAAGTCATTACTCCTACAACCTTCTAGAAGAATCCAAAATCTTTCAGGAGCTCTATCTCCAACAACAAAATGTAAACAAACCGTACGCCAAAATAAAACATAAAACTAATAATCCCAATTTAAATAACTGTGTAAAACAATTTGGGAAAGAAACATAAACATTATTAAAATAAATAAAATAGCTAAATAATCACATTACAAGTTTTCTAAATAGTAGTTCTGAAAACGCCTTCTAATTAAAAACATTAATTTTATTGTTTGGGCAATCATTGTTTAACAATGTCCAATTGAGTGTAATGGTTTCTATTGTATGTGAAATTAAATGATACTTACGACACAAAATGAAAGCAATACCAGTTTATGACTATAGCAGCAGAGTGGCAACTGTTTAATACAGCAATGAGCAACAAGTACATCACTGGTCAACAGGGTTACCAATACCTGCATATTGAGTGTTTATATTTAAAACCCCTCTCAATTTTAAGTTTAAATATATGTATATTTTTTTTAATCATAAAAGTTTATGTTCCCGTAAATACATTCGAGTTAAGTTCTGTAGCACGCTGCTCAACTTGAAATTGAAATATGGTTACAACAAAATAAATAACTGCCAGACACAGCAAAAAAAAAAACAACCACTCTCCTCTGAGCAATGTTGAACTGCAAAGAAAAAATCTAGTAACCTATGTAATAAAACATTTCTCAAATCTATAATTTTTTTACAGGATTTCGTAAAGAGGTTTGCAATGTTTGCATTTGACTCGGCATAACTTACTGTCAGCATGTCTTTCACTACAGTGTCTTTTAGAAAATTGAACTTAATGTCTACTATATGTTTTAATAGTTTTGTGTTCTCATTATTTTTGACTATGCAGATAGCACCCTGGTTATCCACGAGTAAATTCCCTTGAATTTTATAGCCTGAAGTAAATTATGAAAGAAGACCTTTCAAGAAGATAAGATCTGTTGCAGCCACACTACAAGCAATATATTCTGATTCCGCAGAAGTTAGAGCAACTATTTATTGCTTCCTCGAACACTAAGAGATAAGATTGTTGCTGCGAAATTACACAGTACCATTCACACTTTTTCTGTCTACCTTTGTTCCCACCCCAGTCAGCATTCATATATGTGGTGACTTAAGTAAAAGCTTCAACATGTGTCTCATAAGTAAGTTTTTAATCCAATGTTGCCTTTATGTAGCTAAGCACACATTAAGTTGCTATCCAAAGGGTAGTGGTGGGTCGGTCCAAGAAACGACTTAGGAAGGAGGTTGCATAGGCTATGTCAGGTCGGTGGTTTGGGAGAGATTAATCAAGTTACCTACAAATTCATGATAAGGCTATCTGTGACAGAATCAGTCTCTCTTATTACGACTCTTTCGTCCATTGGCGGTGATGCATCCTTGCAGTCTTGGAGGTTGTACTTATGCAGTATTCCTTTCATGAGTTCTTCTTGGCTGATTTGTATCTTGCGTGCAGTCTTTTTGATGTCAGTAACTAGAAAGAATTTAATTTCTCCCATATCTTTAGCTGCAAATTCTTTCTTGAGATTGTCTGCTATCTGTTCAATTTTTGCTTCTTCTCCGAACAGCAGGATGTCGTCCACCCGCAGAACCAACCACACACTACCTCCTGCATACAAACATACATCATATCTTCATATCTTCAATCCAAACGCTTTGGCAAATTCATTGAACCTCTTGTTCCAGCACCTTGGCGTTCATGAAATCCATACAGTGAACGCTGTAGTTTCAGGGATTTCTGTCTTCCTGTAACTCCCTCGGATCGGTAAATGGATATCTCTGTGTCGTGCATACTGTGCAGAAAAGCAGTAGGGACGTCCATCTGTTTTGTATGCTAGTCTTTCTGCAGCATGCAAGACAAAGCATGTCATATAGTTGACAATTTGGCTACAGCAGAATACACTTCACTAGCAGTTTCAGAGTGAAAACCTCTGACCACTAACCTTGCCTTCTTCGTTCCATTTGATTTAGTTTGGAACACCCACTTTGTTTCTATAGGCTTGACCCCCTCTGGCAGTTCTGCTGTTTTCCATGTCTGAAATTTATCATGTGCATTTAGTTCCTTTTGAATAGCAGATCTCCAGTCATCACTCATGTTTACAGCTTCATTGTATGGCTTTGGACCAATTTCACTAAATAGACAATATGTCATAAATACAGTTCATGCTGCTCTAAATGTTTTGGTTTTGTCACAGTTCTCTGGGTCCTTCTTCCTTCCGAACTGGCTTCTTCAAAACCAAAGAAGTCTTCATCATCGCTGGCTTTTGTAACTTATTTTTGTGTTGATCCCTGATCTAGTGTTACCTCTTCATTATTGACAATTTCTTCCTTGTCTGTGCTTGTCTTTAGTAGTCAAATGTATGAAGGAGTATCTTTACTTGCTTTGTAGAGCAGATTCCCTTCGTCGAACTTCACATCCCTCGACGCAATCACTTGGTTTTTACTGGTTGCCAACCTCGTCCTTGCACAAATAACTTGCTCGACCCTGTCCCCTACCACGAGCTGGTTCATTTTGCTTCCTCTTCCACAACCGCAAATGTTCTGTCGCCCCTTCATTGGACAATCAGCCACCAGATGGCGAGTGTCCCCTTATTTGTAACACTCCCTCATGAAGTTGGTTTTTATTTGTTGCTTAAATACACTGAAAGAAGTTTCTTCTTCTCTGGCAGTACTCTGAACACTCTTCTCCGTAAGTTCTACGTCTAGAAGCCTGAGCTTAACAAATTCCAGAGTCAGTTCTGTATCTAAAGCTTCTAACACAGTCACCACTTTTTCATATTTTTAAGGACTAGTTAAAAGTAAGTGGCATATAAATCCTCTTGTTCTAGCTTGAACACCATTGTTTTTAGGTCATGAATGAGATTGTCCTATTTATTGAAATGTTCTTGGAACAATGTGTTACATTTCAGGGTAAGTTATATCTTCCGTACCAGGAGTTTTAAAACACACTTTTCTTTTCGAAAATATAACTAAGTGATTGCAACATTTGCCATACAGTTTCTGAGTCCCATACATTGTCAATATGGCTATCTGTGACACAGTTAAATGATACATTCTTTACTTTCCTATTTGCATCCTTCACCTTTTTTCATTATTTTTCTTCTTTACTTGGCCAATTGGGTTTCTCTTCTGCAATCCACTTCAATCCTTTTTCATCCAACAGTGAATGCATTCTGAACTTCCAGTTTTTGAAGTTTGTGTTCGTTAAGCCGTTTTTACAATTGTGCAACACTACGACAGCGACGACCGACGATGCGAAGGCCTGCGAACTTCACATACTACTTGTCGTCAATCAATTTTACAATAATACATCAATGGCGATGCATTTAGATGCTTTTAGTGTCATCTGTCGTCAGAAATAGTAACGAAAATGAACAAACTAATCCAGATTGCTGACAGTTTCTAGCCATGCATTATTTTCCTCCAGTTGATTGCTGTACAAATTGTGTTTAGGGTTATAAAGAAATTCCAGCTTCCAAACTTCTTCAATTAACAGCTCTTCTACTTGCTTCGTACAGTTTGACATCTGGAATAAAATTATCTGCATACCTTAATTGTGCATACATCAAGTTAATATATTGGTTACATGTGTTTAGGTCGTATGCTAAATTTATTTGACTGGTAAAGTAACATACTATATTGTTAAATTTTCATCTTCGCATCTCTTTTGTTGTTTATTTACAAATGTGACAGTGTTTTATTGTTCTTCTTTTTTGTCATTCCTGTTCGCATGCAAATTTCGCAGCTGTGATAGAACATGTCCTATCGCAGCCCTCCGCATCACTGTTATCTGCTTGCTCTCCTCTGATTGGCTAGCCACTTTTGCCACACTGCCACTGTAGCAGTGTCGCACAATCGTAACATTGGCTTTAAAAGAGAATATGCTGTTGTACTTGGGCCGGCTGCTATACTTCATCAACACATAATCATGAACGTTGTTTTCTTCTGTTATCACGTGGTAGTTAACTTTCTGATTACAGCTCACATATCTTTCAACACTGCTTTTCCCGCCTTCACGTCACATAAGTTTGCCGCTGTGATCTGGGTCCATAACCTGTGAAATTACATGATAATTAGGACACGAAGTAAAAGCAACACCAGACCGTGACTATAGCAGAGCGGCAGCTATTTAATACAGAAATGAGTAACAAGAACATCGCTAATCAACAGGGTTATCAATACCTGCATATTGAATGTACACTATGCAGCATATTCTTAGTTATTTAGTGTGTGTCTAATTATTATTTTTACATCTTTACATATAGGCATTATTTTCTTCCTGTATTGTTTTAATTTTTATTTCCTTTTGTTTGATTTGTTGAATTTGCTATTATCTATTTAATTATTTTCAGGTATTGTTGACAGGTGTTTGGTAAGGTAATGTTTATCCTTTTATCTGTATCAGTATGGAAATGGTTCAGTTTTATATTTAATTTGGATTATTTATGCCTAGGCAATTTTGTATTTTAATTTTAGTTTAATATCATCTTTTGCAGCAGATTATATATTTTTTTAACTATTACTGTACTTTAACTTCAGTCTGGGTGTATTGTTGGCAAGTGTAGTTTGACGGCATAGGTGTGCCTACCCAGCTCCTGGAATGGCTATTTAAAGATTTTTAACAGTTTTTCTTCTACTCTTACTTTTCATCAGAGTGCACGTGTGTGGCTGCTCGTCGAGTGCACAAGAGAGACAGTGATATGTTTGCACGGGCCGACGTGGGCTAATGAAAATACTTGCAATTTAAATTTATTAAAGTTTATGTTGTGTTTTAAAATGTAATTATGTTCTTCAAAGCAATATTTTCACTTCAGAGGTTGTTCAAAATTATAGATATTGTTTTTGTTCATTATATTTATTGTAGTTTTAGTTTTCTGTTACCATTTTACCTTAGCACGCTGGGTAGCCGCCAGAGGCGTTGCAGGGAGAGAACAAGCATCACGGGGGTTGGCCATACATGCTTGTTCCTTGAACGTGGTGAGAAATGGTTGTGCGGGATATACTAGGTTTGTTTTACTCGGCCTCTCTCAGGAGTTGGAAGAGTTGGGTCAAGTTGACCCAGGTCAACCCAGGTCAAAAAGAGTTGACAACTCTCGGAGGAGCGAGGAAAACGGCTATAGCGTTGATTTGATGGCGGAACTAGCAGACATATTTAGAAATTTTAATAAACAAGAATCATAAGATGATGAAGTTCCTACAGCTGCACCAAATAATGCACTATAAATGATACTGTGCCTTCTAATGAAATTATGAGAAGTTAGAAAAATACACTGTACTAAACTTAATTGGTCTGAGGAATAATAATAATTCGTATGTATGTATTTATTATTCTGTTGAATTACATTAAGTTCATAACAGTATAGTAGCATAGGAATTTGTCAAGTTTACAGCAATTTAATCCTATGTACAAGAAATATATACAAACCCTCATTGAATATTCAGTATAAGTACGGAGATATACAAGTCCAACATCTGGGAGAATAATAACTTAATTTTTAATACCTTGAATTACTAACCACAATGAAGAAAAATTCGTGAAAGGAGCTAATCATTTATGGAAATTAAACACATTCTGCAAATATTAACCAATTTTTGCAAACTGTTTTTAGAGGCTAACTACCACATGCAAACAACACCATAACATAAAACTTTTATTGGTTAGAATAAAAAAATCCTTATTCAACTGCCTCAACTTTACTGTCGTCATCCATGTCTGAAATAATTCTTATTTTCTCTATTTTCAAACATGACAGCGAAAGTAAACTGCGCAGTCAACAGCAGTATGCTCGCCGTAACATCTAGCAGACGATTTGCTCCTACTTGCCCTCGCAACTCTTCCTCGCGAGGAGGAGCTAAAAGGGCATGCTCTTTTTGACCTGGGAGCATCTTGACCTGACGAGTAAAAAAATACCTGCGCCATCTTGTTTCCTGTGAGTAAAATGCCTAGGAGTGCCCCGAGAGCTGCAAGGCCTGCAAGAGCACAAAGAGTCACCAGGTCAAGGCCGAGTAAAACAAACCTGATGTCTTGTCAGAGTGATAGTGGTGGCAGAACAGTCATGGGAACTAAAAATAGTTTTCATCTGTCTTTTGTTTTACTGTTTTTGTGACGTGACTTAATTATGTAAAGTTTAATTTGATTTTTCGGTAGTTGTGTCAGAGTTGTTCACTCCCGGCAGCGTCAGTCCAAAGTTTTTGGCGTTTATGTGAAATCTGTATAAATTAACGAAATGTAGTATCAAAACTGTTTGGTGCGGGATTTCGAAGTTTTTTTAAAAATTAAACTAGTCGCGTCAACATGGAGTAGTTATATGAGTATCCTTCTATGAAGTACTATGATCTGACCAATATATGATCACATCTGGCCACTAGATTGTTGGTAAGAAAAATGTAGGCTTCAATCCAGCCGCATTACATTTCTGGTGCCGTGACCAGGATTTGTTGTGGTCATGTCACCTCCTCGGCTGATCCATTACATTTCTGGTGCCGTGACCAAGATGCTCCGATAGTGTGGCTCAAATCCCGCCGCATTACAATATGAGATTATTATTGGTTTAAAAAATTTAGTATTTTGTTATATTATGAAAATAATATGGCTTGTCATGTAGGCAACTACATCACCTGGGTGTTTTTTAATTTCTTTCCAAGAACAATGCAGTTCATTATTTGTGTATGGATATTTAAATTTTGTGCAACGTGTTAGCATTTAAAAAATAGTAAATTATATGCTGAAGAAAGAAACGTAAGTTATTTTGTACAGAAACTTACTCCCATTTGTCATATTTGACAGAGTGGGAATGATAGCAGTTTAATGTGCAGTATGTAAGATTATGTAAAATTTAATAACGTTCTGTAGTGATCATGAACTTTACTCTAAAAAAATTAACCTCACGTCTGTCTAAATAAGCTCTTGTCAGGTCTTTTTTTTACTATATTGGGCTAAACCTTCATATCAGCGCATTCTTGGTAGGTTTATAAAGTCACAGTTTAGTGTAAAATTTTTGCGACATGGGAAATAAAATTTATTTCGGAATATAATTGTCACGTTGCGCTCCTCTTATTGCTTGTCATTTAACCTCGGAACTCAGGCTCGACTGGAGTTGTACTGAGACACTTCCAGCCACACCCTTGCGGGCTGGGTATGTTGGATGATGAACTAAATAGCACTTATACTGACTGACAAAACTATTTGCCACGACTAGCTCGGTTGGTATTTGTACGGGATCATTTTACTTTAACTTTGAAATGAAAGATTTGTTGTCAGCTTCAGTTTTTATTCCCGTTATTTCACCATAAAATAACTAAAATAAATAAATAAATAAATAAATATATATATATATATATATATATATATATATATATATATATATATATATATATATATATATATATATATATATATATATATATATATATATATATATATATATATATATATATATATATATATATATATATATATATATATATATACACATATATTCCTCCAGTCACAAGTGTATTGTTGGGGAAACGGGCCGCAGCCCATTCACGCGAAGATTTCTCCGGTCTGGCGATGATGGTCTTTTCGCCTGACCCTGTGACCACTACTGCTCATTACTCAGCTAGCCAATCACAGACTCGGGCCTCGCTTGTTGTCTAATAAGGTGCACAAGTTCGTCTTACAAGGCCACCCATCATTCACTATCACTACCACATAACTACAGTGTCAGCGAGTTATTTACCTGATTCCAAAACACTTCCTAATACGGAAGAGACCAAACAAGAAATAAACATGCAAATTAATTTGACATCTCTACCCCCGACCAAATATGATAAAGACTGGGTACCGTTGCTTAAACAAAGCTATGCTGCCATCGTCCTTCAGCCATGTGACTATAATTGGACTCATAATTCCCTAATTGAGCTTTAACATTGATTATATCATAATAAATAATTTTATATGTGGGATTCTTTCCCCAAACACACTGTCACCTATGGAATTTAATTACAGTGAACCCTCGATAACTCGGACCTCGATGTCCCAGACTTCGTATAACTCGGACAGAATTTCAAAAAACAAAATTAATTTTTTTGGTCAAAAATCATAAGAAAATTGTGTCTGCCTCATTTAAATCCATCACGTTTTATTTAAAAACAGTATTAAGCTTTAAAAGCAGTTGCTCATCGCTATGAAGCCTTTAATAAACCCACCGTAAAATATCTGGCAAGTTCCGTGTGGTTAAATGTTGCTAGCGAGGCGCGCAAGTAGAGATGCAACTCAGCAAGCGTGCAAGTGGAGTTGCAACTCAGCAGGCCGACCTCCCTTCGTTATCTTTCCTCCCTCTTCACCTCGCGAACCAGACATGCACTTGCATCATAAATAAACATTTCAGTATGATGCTGGTGAATTGGACGGTAACTACAGGTCACAATGGCACCTAAAGGGAAATTTATTTTGTTCTGATGTGTGCGATAAATTCAAGATTGCGAAACAATTTGTTTGGACATTAATAAAAAAAATTAAAAGCCATTGGTTTGCATTGTAATGTAGGAAAGGTGGTGAGATGGTTTTACAGCCCTTTAACGATGTCTTACAAGCCGGAGGGTGAAGTGAGGTGAAAGAACAACACAACATCCATGCCCGAGCAAAGATTCGAACCCAGGGCCTTTCGCATTGTAAACTGGCGCCTAACCCACCACGCTAGAGACCGGCGCGATATTGAAACAAACAGGGCTTAATAAATTATAAAAAAAGGGGGCAGAAAGGGGCTTTTGTCCTGGGCCACACATTCTAGAGGGCCTCGCTTTTGAAAAAGTTAAATGGTAAAAATGAATGGGCTTTTATTGAGACCCATTAATGTTGATGTTATCTGCGAAATTTATTTTCAGTGTAAAGTGTGTGTAAAGATGTCACTGATCTATGACGATGCAGCCAAGGTAAGATAGTGTATGAAGGGAGGCCTACAAGCGTACATTATCACTTCAACCATGGCTGTAGACTTCAACTAAACAAAAAAAAAAAAAAAGGAAAGGTAGACTGAGATTTACGTTGCTCCTGGCCTCGTATCCTAACAAAGAGGCCCTGGGTTTCGAATGGTTGAATGATACATATCTGGAGGAGACTGTAAACAAATAGTACATCAGTACAAGAGAGATTGTGGTGTGATGTGTTAAACTGCAAGCCACAGCTGGCA